>VUQR01036141.1:54070-88323 GCA_015108515.1 Hemichromis elongatus
ACTGTGTTTGGTTAGAATGAGATAGAACAGAACAGGTGTCAAGTTTTGATAGCAGTCCAAAGGTTTTGCTTTATTTGTTGTGAACCAGAAACGAAAGGTTTTTCTCTGGCTTGTTTAGGTTACGAATGACCCAAGACTTGCCAGCAAAAGCTGTATGTACTCAATTACTGGCCAGATTTGGGTGTATTGTTCTATCGGGCCTAATGAATAATGGCCTTCAGGGTTCAAATGAGCTTGAAGTTTACATGCAGGTCATTTAGTGGATGGAAAACGAATTGACTGGAATCAAAGTCTATTGTTTCGAGGCAGGTAACCTATTGCAATGCTAGCAGCTAGAGCACAGCTACAAATGTTTTAGTCTGAAAATGTTCAAAGATCATTACCCTTCAGTGTTATAGTA
This sequence comes from Hemichromis elongatus, assembly GCA_015108515.1. Taxonomy (NCBI): domain Eukaryota; kingdom Metazoa; phylum Chordata; class Actinopteri; order Cichliformes; family Cichlidae; genus Hemichromis; species Hemichromis elongatus. The sequence continues at coordinate 54,471 of VUQR01036141.1, forward strand.
ATGTTTTCAGTATAGGAAACATTATATAAAGATTTGATTAAACCAGTTTCCTGATCTTGCAGGTAATATTTGCCAGAAAATAGCATCATTCTCTACTAAATGCAGCGTGACCCCATGTAGGACAATCTAAATGCTAACATAAGCTATGTTAGAAGCTCTCTTCATACTCTCTGCGCTAACATATAACATAGCATTAATATTGAGCGGAGACAGTTTATTAGGTACACCTTGCTGGTACTGGTACAAGCAGCTGGAAACATTCCTCTGAGATTTTTGCCCATGTTGACATGATGGTGTGACACAGATGCTTCAAATTTGTTGGCTAAACATCTGTGATATAAATCTTCTGGTCCACCACATCTCAAGGTGCTCTGTTGGTTTGAGATCCGGTGACTGTGGAGGCGATTTTAGTAGAATGAACTCAAAGTCGTGTTCAAAAAAAGCAGTTTAAGATGATTTGAGCTTTATGAAATGGCATATTATCCTGCTGTAAGCAGCCATCAGAAAGCAGGTATACTGTGGACATGGTCAGCAACAATACACAGCTAGGCTTTGGTATTTAAATGACGCTTAGTTGGCAATAAGAGGTCCAAAGAGTGCCAAGAACGTATCCCCCCACACCATTACACCAACACTAGTCTGAACTGCTGACACAAAGCAGGATGGATCCATGCTTTTATGTTGTTTACACTATATTCTGACCTCACTGTTCAAATATCACAGCAGCAATTGAGACTCATCAGACCGGGCCATGCTTTTCTAGTAGCTCATGTGCTTCAAAGATTGATGTGTTGGTATGCTCGTCTGCACACCTTGGTGGTAATTAGTGGCTAGCTGGGTTATTGTTACCCAAAAGCAGTCTGGCCTTTCTGTTCTGAGGTCTGGCTTCAGCTACATCTTCACCCAGGGAACTGCTGCTCACTGGATAGTTTTTCTTTTTTCAGACCAGTCCCTGTAAACCCTAGAGATGGTTGTGTGGGAAAATCCCATCTCAAAGCAGGTCATCAACATGCAGTGTTCAAAGTCACTAAAATCACCTTTCTTCTCCAATATGATGCTCAGCTTAAACTTCAACCTAAAGGTACTGAATAATTACCTTGTTTGATTGATTAGATATTTGTGTTGAAGAGCATTTGAATGGGTGTACCTAATAAATTGTCCAAGAGTTTCTACTATTTACCATGCTTATCATTTTGTTATACAGATTTAGCATAGTTACTGTTACTAAACACAACAGTAATTGGTCAAAAATGACAATGAAAGTGATGATAGTTCTCTAATGCAAATGCAATCAAATTGATTCCAGTTCATACTGATGGGAAGATGAAGTGACCAAATTTCATAGCAGCTCATTAAACACTATAAAAACAGCCAAGAGTAAAATTACTCGAATTTTTAATCTGAGAATCATGGTTGTTTCTGTAAAACTTCAGCTTCTTTTAGTTTGGACCAGAGTGGTGGACATGCATGCCATAACTGACTTAATTAGGCTACGTTCAAACTGCAGTGTGAACGCAATTAGATATTCAATATTGATTAATATCTAATCAATCAATCAATTTTTTTTCTGGTTGTTCACACTACAAATAAAATGTGACAGCAAAAACGCTCTAGTGTGAACGGTTCACGGCCCAAGAAGACGTCACACACAACGTGCTCTGTTTACGGAAGTCTTCTGTCTTCTCCGGCGCTGATAATTGGCGTCTGTCTTTTGTCAGTGAAGTAAAAGACAGATTTAATGCGACATGACTATTCAAACAGCAGTCGCTCTCTAAAAGATCAGATATATATCGAATTCAGTACCACATCCGAAAGTGACCTAGGTTGGATTTGAAAATATTGGATTTGTACTGTTCACGCTGTCATACAATGATCGGATATTGGTCGCACAGGGTCAAAAAAGTCAGATTTGATGTGCTTTCGTAGCCTAAGATCCACCAAACTACTAGGAATAAAAGGTTGAGCCATTGCTTGCAGAAAATTTAAATAAAGGTACCAAAATTTAGGCACATATATGACAAAGCAGTGTCATAAGGCACACAGAAAGATGTTTAGACTGGCACTAGTTTTTTTATTATGAATTTCAAGGTTAACGTTAATGCTAAACTCCACATCTCCTTTTTTCTTTTTGAATTTTCTAATGTTTGTTGTGGCTTCTTGGTATTTTAATGAACATTTGTGCATGTTCTACATTAATAGAAAAACTGTAAAAACTGGAAATCATCTGGTAGCAATTAAAGCAAAACATGAAGGCATCCTTCGGGCTTGAGTTTATCCTTAATTTGCCTTGCTATCCAAAGAGTAGCTGCTGCTTTACACCCCAGCCCATTCTCACTCCCTTCCCCATACTGTAAGGCCTTGTGCACATCTTTAGTGACTAATTATATCTGCTCGACTAAACCAAACAATAGAAGGAAACGCTGCAGACCTCAGTTTACTCTTATCAAAATATTTTCACTCCAGACACCATCAAAGACAACCTGCCTGCTGACCTTTGACCTTCATCAGATCAGCATTGAATACCCATTAGTTTTCTCCAAACAGCACCTGTTCATCATCGTTTAATCCTTTCGAAACATTTGCTGAGGTGTGAATGCATCACTGAGCAGAAACATGTTTGTTCCACAGTGAAAAGCGAGTTGGGAATGTTTACTCCAAGGCAAAGTCATTTGTGGACTACGTTCGGCGAGCTCTACGCAGACTGGAACTGGATGAGTCAAAGGTCGGGAGCAGAATATTACACTCATCTTTACACCTTCCACAAACACACACGAAAAAATAAATAAATACACTGTCCTTCTGCATTTTCAGTTCCAGATTTAGGTTAGCGCTAGACTCAGCACGTGGACCATTTATGGTCATCTCCAATCCATATTTTTATTCATGACCTCAAACAGAGGAGCTTTGCATAATTCACAATTAAAAATCATCCTTATTTGTTTTATACTGAGCCTTGTTGTAGTCCCTGAGTCCATTGTCAGCTGTTTAAGCTCCTCTCCCTTTAAAGCCACCCTTACTTTGATACAACTGTTCTTCTGATTGGCTGTATGGAGCCAGTCCCAACCAGCCAATCAGCCGCTTGGATGGGCCTACTAGTTTTGACATTTTACAGAGCCATAAGTACAAAAAAAGACTGTCTGACAGTGGAATTCTACTTCTGCACCTACACTCAGTGTGGCCTCCACAGGTATAAATGCTAGCAACGGCTTTGGTCACTTGTGAAGCTGACATCATTGGCTGTGTGTAGATGAGGCCTGAGCTTTTGCCTCTCAGGGATTACTTTTACATATGCTGACCTCATTATATGAAAATTTGAGCAACGCACATTGTAACAGCATGTATGTGACAGGAAATAAGTAAAACCCTAATGGGTTGATTTAGGTTAACAATAGATGGTATAGTATAGTATCTTTCAGGGCACCAGGCTGTTGAGAAGTCTGTCATCCGGTTGCTCTGGGTAACAGTGGGGGATGGCGCGTTTCTGTCTGTCTTATGTTTTTCACAGCTCTTTAAAAGCATATGCTATTTTCTTTCACTTGTCCCACTTCACGTCTTCCTCACAGTTTTCTTCCAAATTTTTTTTTTCATTCCCCTCTATTCTTACTCGCATACATATCACGTCACTCTCTCTTTAGCTCTCTGACAGCGACATCCAGGATTACCACAACACATACAGAGTGCAAATGGATGAGATGCATGCTTTTAACATGGTAAGTCTTCCATACATCTTGGTTCTCTCCCTGCACAGCATCCTTACATTTAATTCCCACCTTCGGCTGCAACAGCACGTTCAAACCCTTTTTGTGTTAAAAAAACTTTTCAATCCTGTAAAAAAAAAATAAAAAAAAAATAATTACATACCATTAAGTGAGGTCATTGTATTCTACTGGGAAATAATGAGAGAGTGATTTCCCTGAATGAGAAGAAAACCAGCCCCTTTTTTCTCTTCTTTTCTGTAGCCACTAATTGTGATGTCAGCCGGCATTCCAGTTTTCTTTCATGACACAAACCAGTAAAATAGATTTTGGGGAATTGCGGGACTACAGGGACGACACAAGTTTCGCACATATATTAAATATGAGTAAAAAAAAAAAGAAGATATACACATGTGCTTTGTCTCATGTCGGCCTCTTTCTACAGCTGAAGGTGACCCTTGCTCCCTGTATTGAAGGTCTGATTCTCCTCGATCGCCTCTGCTATCTGAAAGAACAGGTAAAAACAACCTTTGGTTTCATCACAATGTCAAATCCTGCTTAAGTGAATTCAGCTCTGATGGTGCTTCAGAACATTCATGGCAGGAGGTTTTTTTCCAATTTTCTTTCTGGGCTCATCTTTGTGATTCGCTTGTTCAGCTTGTTGATTGGGATATGAAATATACTTCCCAGATGATGAAAGTGAACACACAGAAATGTCAGCTGAAATCTGGAAACCTCTCTTTGTTGCTGACAGTAACATAGGTGTCGGCTAAATTGAAGCCAGCCTGCAATTTTTCGTCTCGTGCTCCGGCAGCCAAACACAACACGCTAATCTTTGGTCTGAGTCATAACGATGAGATGCGTATGATCGGAAAGCTTTGAAGTTCTGATTATGCGAGATTATATGTCAGATGAACCTCCTTAAATGAGGGGGGGGCATAATCAAGCTATGAAGCATCAAGAGCACTGGTCAGCGTTTGGGAGATCTCCCTTGAGGTCAAGCAGGGGAAGAGGGAAAAATAGAAGATGATGGATGTTAATGTGATCCATGCGATGATAAGTGAGCAGAAGCATGTTCAGCCTTGAACAATCATGTAAGCACACAGAGATCAGGTGTTGAGTTGATGTGTTTTCACTGAATTTATAGGCTCTGATAGTAGAACAGTGACGCACATATTTCAGTAAGGAGAGATCATCTGCAAGAAGAGAATGAGATTTATTACAGAAAATATGAATATGCAAATTTAGACTCAAATGAGAGGCGACATCATGGAGCAGATTCCCAGATTAAGGTAGGAGATTGGTTGGACCCACAAGAGTCACAGACACTGCTTGTGGAGCAGAGTAAGCAGATGGCTGCTGAGCACTTTTGGATGAGATGCCCTGGAAAACTTGGATGATGTCGAGATGGGGAGGAGAAGGGTTGCGCGACGGTCGGCCTGAAAGGGAGATTTTGCAGATTACTTTACAGAGCGAATTTAAAGGACTGAACAGGGGCTGATCGACTCAGAGAGTGTGGGCAGATTATTTTTGGATAAAAGCAGCAACGGCAACATTTTCAATGAGGTGAGTTTGACAGCGTGGAAAATCGGAATCACACTGGGGCGGCACAGCCGAGTGTGAAGCGGCTGGGATGAGAATTAGCACCTCCAAGTCTGAGGCCATAGTTCTCAGCTGGAAAAGGGTGAACTGCCCACTCTGTTTTGCGGTGGATTGTTGTCCCAAGTGTAGGAGTTTTAAGTATCTCGGGGGTCTTGTGAGGAGAGAGTGTAGCAGGATATTCACAGACGGATTTATTGGCACCGGCAGTGATGCGGAAGCTGTTGTGGTGAAGAGAGAGCTGAGCATTAAAAAAAAAGCTGTTGATTTCCTGGTTGAGCCATGCTCCTAGTCCCTGTGGCCATAAGCTGGGGTCAATGACAGAAAGGATGAGATAATGGGTACAAATGGTGGAAATCAGCTTCCTCGCAAGGGTGGGGGGTGTCTCCCTTAGTAATGGGGTGAGGTTTTCAGTCATTTAGAACAACTTGGAGCAGAACCAGGTACGGTGGTACGAGCATCTGACCAAGATGTGTCCCGGACGTCTCCTGTGTGCGGTGTTCCCGGCATGTCCTATTGGGAAGACCCAGGAAATCATGCGTGGACGTGGCCAGGCAGAGGGAGGTCTGTTCATCTCTCCTTAGCCTCCCATCCCACAACACAGACTCACATAAGCAGCAGAAAATGGCTGGATAGGTCAGTGGAAAAAACTGAAGATATCGGCATATATCACCAAGAAGAATGGAGACAGAACATGAAAGAAGACATCTTTCTGTATTGATCTCACATCAAAGCCTTCAATCAGCACAGTATGTTCTGTGTACTCTGTGTTCAGTTTTAGAAACAAAGTCAAAGGATTGTACTCTTCAGCCAACAGCAATAACAAAACTGCTCCTTGTGATCGTTTAATGGATGATAGTGTTAATCAGCTGCTCAGGCCCCTATTTTGTCTGGGGGCTGGTCAGAATTTGAATTTGTCCTTCACTGGTTTATGATTAAACCTAGCACCATCCACCTTACATATAAACTGCCAGGCCTTCCTGTAAAATCCCCCAGCCATAGCTTATTAATCCAGATAAACTCTTTAAAGAGTGTTCACAGTTAAAAGTTCACTGTAAAAGTAGCAATTTTAGGGGGAAAATTACCAAATGTTTTAAGGCTTGGAACCACTTACAGGATGGAAAATTAAAATAAATAAATAAATCTAAAAAGTTGATACATATGACATGATGTAGGGGGGCCACAGTGGGGCAGTGGTTAGCACTGTTGGCTCACAGCAAGAACGTCCAAGGTCCGAGTCCATCGTCTTCCAGGGGCTTTCTGTGTGCCGTTTGCATGTTCTCCCTGTGTTTGCATGTATTGGTGTGACTGTGATTCTGAATGGTTGTCTGCAACAAACTGGTGACCTGTTCAGGGTCTCGCCCAAAGCACAAAAGAATGGTTGGATGGATGACACGATCACTTGATCGTGTATGAATCATATCAGAGTTTCCAAGAAAAGGTGGGTGGGAGTAAGTGACACAGTATGCTTGTTTTATCGATGTAAATGCTCCCCCTCTGTAGATACGTACTTCTGTCCATGATAGCACAGTCTTAAACTTACAGCAGATATTTTTGAAGATTGCCTGGCTATGAGTTACAAACACCTGCTTTAAGATTTTAAAATGGACTGAGTACAAACATGGTTGTGGGGTGACTGCCTGAGAAATTTCTGAACACACCCTAGTCAGCACTAGATGATGACACAGAGAGAGAGATTTCCAGCACGCATACAGCCTCTGGGTTGGCTGTAGTTCTACAGCTAAACAGCTTAGCTGCCAAGGAAGACAAACTTGTTCTGCACATAAACATGAGCCCACCTGAGTGAACACTCACACAGATATATCTTCTCTGGGGATTCAATCGAGAATACTTTTATAGAGGAAACATCCTACAGCTGTAATAAAGAGCTCAAACTGGGAGCAGAATCAAGTTTGATTTTTTTATATCATTTCTGTTGTGTGTTATTATTTTATTGGTGTTTTTGTTTTTTCTCGTATACCAGGAGGACGTGTCATTCTCTGCACTGGTGCAACTGTTTGACCCCCTGTTGTCTCCCAGATGTTACGCTGTCATTGGACTTAAGAATGATGGAAAAAGAACCACAATCTGAGGGACTCGAACATATGCACGTAATACAATGATTCAGGGTTCATGTTTATACATGAACAAAGCAGCAATTATGCTTTGAAAGTGATTGTATTATGTATGCATTCCCAACTGTTTGTTTTAATTGCAACATTTCATTTGGATTGAATCTTTGTTTTGTTTTTTTGATGTTGTCTATATTTGTGGAACACATGGTGTTACGTTTAAATGAAAAAGTATCTCAAATATTGACATGCTTAAAAAACACCTGGAAAAACTGCCATTTGTCTTCGATAGAATATTATGTATTGCATCCTTTTAACATGTTTTTAAAGACTGTTTAGGGGGTTTGGAGCATTATGGGATTTAGGATCCCCTCAGTAGGTCTGGAAACTCAATTTCTAAAATCCCAAACTAGAGGAAGTAGTGGAAAAGACAGGGCATGTGGTGCCCTTGTCCCCAATCTTAATATTTACTTTTTTACTTACCTCTGCCTTTGTCTTGTTTATTAAAGAAATCATATTCTTTGTACATGTTTGAGAATAAACGTGTTTCTTTAAGCATATATCTCCTTTTCTCACCTTTCTCTGTAAACCCTTAGGATGGTTTTGTGTGCAAATTCCAGTAGATCAGCAGTTTCTGAAATATTGTGACCAGCCTGTCTGACACCAGCAACCATGCCACATTCAAAATCACTTAAATCAATTTTTTTTTTTCACATTCTGATGCTCAGTTTGAACTTTAGCAGGTCATAAAGATCATGTGTATTTGCTTAGTTGCTACAGTGTGATTAGCTGGTTAGATATTTGCATTAACGAGCAAAATGGCCAGTGAGAGGATAGTTAATATAAGATTAAATTAATGGGAACATGTTTGGCTGGCAGGTTAATGGATGGCAGCTTCTTACTATATGAATAAAATATTTAACTGGTTAAAATGTTAAACCCTCTGTCAGGTGCAATAATATTATGATTGCAAACTTGACCAAAAATATTCTCAAAATAACTTCTTTTATAGTGTTAGTTTATCTAACAAGGCTGCAGTTGAATAAATAAAACATAAAGTGTTTGGAAACAATATTTTCTTCCTAAATAATAAGAATTAGTTCTGTCAAGCTGTTTTCTGCTTCGCGCAAAATCCACAACTGAGCCAGTAATGAGTATGTCAGCTGTGCGTGTGAACATTTTCATTAAAGCTAGGTAGTAAGTTATGGAGACTGAACAAAAGTAGTCTGAAAGTAATGAAATAGGCCATAGAACACTTTCCCACTGTGCAGTACTGGTGCAAAGCATTTCTTCCGTTTTCTCCCACTGCATCTACTATTTTTCACATTAGCCGCAGCAGCCCGCACATCTGTTGGCAATTCATAGGTCTGTCAACGTTGCCGTGGTGAAGCTGTGTCCTAGAGAGTTATTTTTATCGCTGTAAAGACACACGGCGAGCCTCGCTCTGCTGTGTCTGGACCGTGTTTGGATCCGGCACCGTGCTTCACACTGACAGCCTGCTGTAGTGGCCAAACTGGACTGACACGAACACAAGCAATTCAAGATGTGCACAAAGCTTGTTTGGGATATAAATATTGTCGGGTTTTGCTGCGGCATGTGAGTCACGTCCTCTTGACCTTTCCCATCCTTGACTTCTAGCACGCATGTTTACGCAAATTCAATCTCTTTTTCATATGCCCACAAGGAAGAAGAGGAAAATGGCACGATGAAAGGCCTGCGTCCGACACAGGAAAAACCGTTTGAAAGCTACAGTCGGCGCAGTGTAGGTAAACTACAATTTCCTCACTTTGCAGTTGACAGATGACAGGGAAAGAAATGTATCAGGGTGTGATGACAACTTCAGACAGAAACCGTCTCCAAAGAAAATCATTCAAACCGTTCCCAACTCAGACTTCTCACTGTAAGGTAGGAATGAGAGGAAGCAGAGAGGAAGCGAGGGGAGTGTGTCAACACACTGGCTTTCAGCTGTGATCACTGTTTCTCACGGTGGTGTTTGGATACAATACAAGCTCCTGCCACCCTCCCTGATTTAAACTAAAGAAAAAATCTCAAGGGTCCACTAACGTAATAAGCACTACTATTTTTTAGATACTCCATCCAGTAATATCTCTATTACGCAGCAGTTCTGTGTAAATGAATGTAGACTGGAAGAATGCTCTTTCATCCGAAAGGGAAAACAAAGTCTTAGTCAATGAATCCAAAATAATTGAAGGATACAATGTCGAAGGGAAGTGGCGAACTTTATCAGAGATAACATGTCTACTTCAAGTAGTCATTTCGAAAATGCCAGATTGTGAATTAAGATTAGGTCTCTGCTGTTATTTTAATAAGCTCCATCTAAAGAATCGGTTGTTGTGGTGCCCTCTTTTAACTAAACAGAAACAGGGGACTTTTGGGAGATTGCGTGCCAGTCATAAAACCACCTTGTCGCTGTTTATGACATCAGGCTTGTGGTAATAAAGAGATTCAGCTGCACGTTGCGCTGGGAACATGTGGCTTGTTTTTTATTGTTATCGCCTCCAGTCTCTGCAGATACATTCTCCGAAGACACACGTGGACAAAAACGCATTCACCTGTCAGAGATTAATCTGTGGAAGTGTAAACAGGGATGTCAAGCTATGTAAATGTTTGACTCTCCGCTCCAAATTGCATCGCCGTGAAGAACCACTTAAGAGAGAATGGATAAATGATGTTTTCAGTGTGAAACACAGTCATCACATCCTGTGAATAACAGTTCTTGTCTTTCTGATTCATATTTTCCATTCATCTTGCCCGCTCCCTTGGAATGATATCCAGATTAATAGCAAATTAAACTGATTTAAAACATCTGCTAAGTCATGAAACAATAGAGAGAAAAAAAGATACACTGTTACATGTGGTCAGCAGAATGTCCAAAATCGGTGTTACACAATGGTTCATCTTATATATCATCATCATATCATCTTACATCTTACTGGAGTGAAACTGAAAATCTGGAGCAACTGCATGATGCTATCATGTCAAAGTGACCAAAATCTCTGAGGAAAATTTTCAGCACCTTGTTGAACCTGTGCCATGAAGAATGAAGGCACTTCTGGGCTGGACCCCATTAGGAGCACTTCGCTCTCACACTGCAAGCTTACTTGTTGTTCTTAGAGTATTTAAAAGCTGAATCTGAGACAGGGCCTTTGGTTTTGAGGATCCTCTTCTATGAAAGAAGTTTCCAGTGTGGGAGACAGACACAATCTCTACGTTTAAGATTAGGCTTAAAACTTTCCTTTTTACTAAAGAATATAGCTAGGGCTGGATCAGGTGACCCTGAATCCTCCCATAGTTATGCTGCAATAGGTGTAGGCTGCTGGGGGACTCCCATGATGCATTGAGTTTTCATTTTTAGTCACCTTTCTCACTCACCATGTGTTAATGGACCTCTCTGCATTGAATCACACTTGTTATTAATCTCTAGCTCTCTTCCACAGCATGTCCTTTATCTTGTCTTCCTTCTCTCACCCCAAATGATCGCAGCAGACCCTGATGGCCCTGAGCCTGGTTCTGCCGGAGGTTTCTTCCTGTTAAAAGGGAGTTTTTCCTTCCCACTGTCGCCAAAGTGCTTGCTCATCATTGTTGTGATTTGGCGCTATATAAATTGAACTGAATTGAACTGGTAGTATCCAACAAAGTAGCCGCTGAGTGTATATACGCTCAAGCACACAGAGTCGCTGTGAGCACAGAAGCTAAATGTATGTGCTGTTCAGTAAAATGCTCTAAGATAGTTTTAGCTTTCATTCTCCTCACATAGGAGCAAATTCTTTCTTATTTAGTAAGTAAATGTAAAATAACAAAACCTCATTAACTTATCCACTTTAATTTACTGCCCAAGCCAAAACAATAATCGTGCTCGCACTTATTCAAGACAAAATGATATTTCTGATCTTCCTGAATTAGGAGGTGAAGGCATTTGCGGATGTTCCACAAACCAGGGTGGGTTTGATCTGAGGTTCTGATTTTCGGTTGCCAAGCTTCAGTGTTGATATTAATACCACGAGTGTGCTATTTCTGTGAGGCCTGGTGCTTCCAGCTGTGATTATCTGTTTCCTGTGTGATGTTAATCTGCTTCAGGGGAAGAAGCAGTGGTTCCGGAGTGAATAGCATGTGGAAATTACCATTACTTGCTCTGTAGGGCTAAAAGGGATGAGGAAGTGGACATAGTTGTGGCATTTAATAATTGCCATTTTGTCAGTTTTGCCTTTTACTTTACTTACATTTGCTTTGTGAACTGCTAAAGAACATATTTATGTAACCCATGTACATGAATAATGATGCTATTAGAAGTAGCGAGCACACAGTAGTGAGAGACAGCTCCTCTTTTTGAAGAAACTATCTGTAGTTAAACCCCTGGAAATATAAGGTTACAGCTAGTAAACAAAAAATAGTTTAATGCACACCCAAGTGTAAAACTGTAGCTTTGAATACAACAAATAATTCTTTGGAGATAGTGGTAGGTTAGGTTTGCTGTCAAGTCTTTATGCTAATGAACCTGATTGTAAAGAACCATACAAAAACAAGTCTGGATGCACATCATATTCAATATGCGAGCCATCCATGAGCAAAACAAATTCTGGTTTAAATGATCAAACGCATAAGCTAATGATTGCCACTTCTCCCCAAAACAGAAAGCAAACAGGAAATGAAAGAAGGAAAAATACATTAATCAATTACGGCAAATGTACTGAATGCTGAAAGGCTCCTCATCCTCCACTTACTTAGGCCTCAAGTAACCTTTCAGGCCGGCATTTGAAACCAAAATAGGATGTTTTTATTTAGGAATCTTGGCTGTTTACACCAAATATGTTTGTTAGGAGCCAACACGTTAAGAGGGTTGCAGGTAATCAGTCTGAGGGAGTAAACACTTATTCCCTTCAATGTGTTTGTTCTGCCCTGGAGCTGTTTATTCTATCCCCTGGAATATTTTTTCCTGATTTTTTTCCGTTACTAATCCCTTAATTACTTGTGCGGGTTCTCCATACAGAGCATTTCCTTGTCCCTGTAGGGCAGACAGAGGGCATGGTGTTCATCTTTGTGTATGCCTGCTAGCATGTGTTTGTCTGAGTATAGCTTGTGACAATGTTCATTCACAAAACTCCTTAATTATCATAACTAACAAAAAAAAAAGGCATATAGTTTGAGCTTGTATCATTCATAAACTGTTAAATAGATCAAATCCCTTCCAACAAACCAACACCGACTCTCATTTGTTACCTCTTGACACTAATGAATGCTGTAGAAGAGGAAAAACATCAACATAAGTTTCAGGTCTCCTAAATAATCCAGCAGACAAGTTCCATGAGGCGGAGGTCAAGTCCTGCTCAGAATTAGGGTCACTGAAACAAATGTCTCTCTTACTTCCACCCTTAATGTTTTGTCACTGTCTCAGCCATTGTCAGCCAATGCCCGTATGTTCTATACATCCTTGTCCAGCCATCTGTTTTTCTTTCTCTGCTGCTCTGCCCTGGATTTATCGTCTTGGATCCCCGACTGTGGGACAGGCGTTTGTCCAGCTGGTAGTCAGCGGGGCCAAAAGCGTTTCCAAACTATTATGCATGCTCACCATAGGGTGAGGTACAGTAGTTAATCAATCACACCTACTCTCTCAGTAAAGCTTCTCCATAGAGACAGTGGGGGGTTGGTGTGGCAAATTAATCAATATTTTCAATTTGGGGTAAGAAAGAAGCTAATGTGATGCCTACAGTGGGAGTGGCTTCTCTATCTCAGCTTCCTAGAATTAAATTTGAATAGAATTTCAAAGAAAAAGCGCCTGAGGCTTCCAACAGTTTGCAGTCATTAGGCAACATATGCCTGATGAGAAAGTGCAAAGAAATTATTATCTGTTATCCCCTTGCAGCATGAGAATGGCGTTTGAATATATACAAATTATAGATTTTCATATTAGGCAAAACATGTTGAAGCACAGCAAAATCAGTAGGTAAAGGTAAAACTACTGACAAAGTAAAGGAAAAGACAATATAATGTGTTTTACTATCGCATTGGGCCGAAACATGCCAAAGGCACAGCTTCAGTGTACTTTTCTTTGACTCACTAAGTTGAAAATGAAATGGAATTTATATAGCATTTTTCTAGTCTTACTAACCACTCACAATGGTTTACACTAGAAGCAATATTCACCTTTCACACAACAATTAAATCTTTAACTCTTTATTTACGTCTCGCCAACATTTTTTACAGCCAATTTACAATCAAACTGTCTAAAATAGATGTCTTTTGGCGTTGGAATCCTAAATGCCTGGAGAAAACACGCCTATGTAAATGCAACATGCAAACCACACACAGGAAGAGCCCAGGAAGAATCAAACCCAGAACCCTGCTGTGAAGCGGCAGTGCTACTGAAGAGCTGGTGATAACAAAAGCCATAAAATATAATAAACTAAATTTTCATACTCAAACAGCAACAATTTGTGCCCTTTGGATGAAAGCTCTTTTTGTCTACCTCTCATCCTTGTTTAGAGGAGACCGCTTCCAACAGGATAGAACTGTTGCATCAAAGAATGATTCAAAGCTTGTGTGAATTTGCCTCTATCCTACGCCATAGCAGAGCTACTGGGTGCAGGGGCTAAGGGTTGATGGTCACCATTCTCTCTTCTAAAGTCACATGAAGACCACTGCAGCAACCTGATTTTCAACCATTCAAACCCTATTTTAGGAAACACCATGCGGACACAAAAGACATAATATTAAAAATACTAGAATTTCACTAAACAACATTGAAGTGAAAATTTTATATACAGGCTCTACCACACAAAAAGAGCCAATATTAGCTATTTGTTGATACATTGGTATCTGCGTTTATAACAGCAAATTAATTAAAAAAGTGAAGACGAGAAGAGAGAAACACCCTTCAGCCATGTTATCAGTGTTGATGTTGCATAGTTTTTCCACCAGAGGGTGTTCTGCAACTCATTGTTGGAAAGACGTTTGGAACGGCACAAACACAAAAACCAGTTAATCTGAGCAGTCGACAGAGTGTAAATGAGCAATCTATGACTTCTTGTAAAAAAAAATAGGGTGATTTTTTTTAACTGTATTGTTTTGTTATTGTAGTGAGGAGTCATTAATAACTACGCATAAGAAATGTTAGGGAAACCCGTGTTTTGTGTGTCTGGTAGAAAAACAAATATCTGTTGATGATTTTTAAAACACCATATATTGGCATCGGTCTTAAATATCTGATGTTAGCTTGGCTCGAATTATTTGTTAGACATTTTCATTGAAAAGTCTCCAAAAGGCGCCAAAACAATGATTACTGGTGGTAATCATTGTTTTGAAAGCTCCTTTGGGCCTAATTTTAAGCCACAGAAAAATTCAAGAGTGACTAGCTTTATTAAAAAGGCAAAATAGCTACGAAAACCAAACCCAATTTTTGTACCAGTCTAAAAACATGTACAATTCATAACTTTAGTTTGGCATTTTAAAATGGTAATCTTTAGAAACTGATTAGTTTTAGGATGATCAAGTGGCAATTGCAAGAACTACACTTTAATGTTAACTTTCTATTTAAGTTTAGGTGGCACTTGTTCAGCAAACAAAGCTTGCTTTTATTTTATTAATGTTTTTTTTCTCCCCAAAGGTTTGTTTTCCAGCTCAGAGTTAAATCACTATTCAATGTCATATTTTAGACTAATAATAATTACCGTGCCATACATCTCACTGGAAGAATACAGAGGTCCTGACCTGTGGAAGTCTGTTCCTCATTTTTGATTAAAATTGTATTCTGTGGAATGAAATCAAAAATATAATCTTGTCATGGCAGCAATCTGCAAATACCATTTCATGCATGACTCCCTGTTCATAATTGATTTGCAGTGTAGCCCATCAGTAACACGTAAAGCCACAAATCCTTACTTCACTCGCCACCTTTTCTCTCCAGTGCAGAGCCCACTGCGCATGCTCACCCTCCCTGAAAACCACATGCGTCTCCCCGCTCTGCTCTCTCCAGTGCCAAGGCAGGGAGATGCTCATACTGAAGGCACCGCAGCACAGAAATGCGCACCGTTCCGAGCCGGACCGGGCGACAGCTTCACCTCCACTTCTTCAGCCTTGACGCGTCTCACAGCACAATGGGTTAGAGGGTGATATGGCACACTTTGACACACTTTGCATGACACGGGAAAATGCCCTGCGCTGTCTGTAGAGCTCTGCTGCCGAGCAGCTGAATTGAGAGCATAATAACAGAGACTTCAGAGAGAGACACAAACAGAGAGACGAGGGGACCTGATTCAAATAATTTCTATCCCGGTTCCTCTCCCACTTTGGTTTTGAGAGATGATCACGGAGCTGGTGTGCACCGCCGTGGCTGTGGGTCTCTATCTGAACACGCTGGACGCAGATTTCTGCTACGATGACAGGTAGGTTTCGCCCACAGAGCGCAGCAGCGCCGCTGCCAACAACATCACAGTCCGCGCCTCCACTTGTCATCTCCTCCGGTTACGTCGGCACGGAAGGGAAGCGGAGAGGGACGGGTCGTTGCTCCTGTCCGTATGTTTGCATGTGCTTTTGTCTGTAGCCTGTATTGAATCACCGCTTATTTGTCGGCTTTAGGAAAGGACACAAAGGCAGAGTGAGGGGGTGGGAGTGCACTAAAACCCGAGCGTTAAATAAATGTTGTAATATTCCTAAAACATCTACTGTGCTAAACTGTGCGTTCATATAACTTGAGCTGCTCTTGAGTTCATATAGCCTCGTGACTCTGTTCTCCTTAATGTTCTGCATTTAGCCCTACAAACAATCCTTAAGTATGACTGACATGATTAAAGTCCACAGAGACGCGGGGTTTATTTGCACAGAATGGAACCTAACAGCTCAAGTTCAACACGTTGTGAACCGATAGCAGCACTGGTCCCCACATGCACATGCACTGCTTCTGATGCTCTTTGTGTTGCACTCATGCTTGTTCTAACAATGCCCTACTCTCCGGGGAATAAGGCTAATTTAAACCGGGAGTGATTCTGCAAACAGCTGAATAAACATGCCAGCATTTTAATAGCTATGGAAGAGCGATTAGAGAGAACCTCTGGACAGGGATGGACAGGGATGTACTGTAAAATTTAAAGGTGGACAAACAGGTCTCAAAGTTTTGATCACTGTAGAGCAAACAAACAGAAGTCTTATGTTTAGGGATATCTGCATCAGTAAGATTTATCTGCTCATTATTTTCTCCATCGATTCCTCTGTTGTTTAGCCTATAAAACGCTGACAAATATTGAGCTATATTAAACTCTATATCCAATTAAGAGCCAAGAGCCCAAAGGTTCTTTTTTAAATGCTTTAAAACATAAAATTAGACGATCCTCATTCTGGAGAAACTGCAATTTGTCTTTATTGTCTTCATACAGTCTGAGATGTAAAAGAGGAATAAAGATGTGCACAAACCAGTAAGATAGACGGATCCATAAGTCATGGCTAAAGCATAAAGTGTTCAACAAAATGCAGAAGGTCAGATTAGGTGACACTACCCATGAACAAAAGAGAAAAATGTGGTACATTTCAGGGAGTGGGTGTGCTCGCAATGCATCTGTGCTTGTTAGAACCGCCAATTCCTAATGTAAATGCCTGGGAGTTGCAGCACAGCTGGGCTCCTTTGAAAAAGAACATCTGGACAGATAGTTCCCCACTGACCTTGAAATACTGTATATGGCCATAAAGAGAGCTTGGCTCTGTCATTTCTGATATCAATTCGTCTTCCATTATCAAGTGCTGAATCACGGGGCGAAGCTGCTGATACGCAAGGTATGCGGTAGGTTTCTCTGTGGATTAAAAGCATTAACAGACAGAGAGCAGGCTGCCTCCCTTATTCAGCCACAGCTCAGTCAGTGAGGTTGCTGCCTGGTTAGCATCTTTGGACAGCCCTTAAAAGTCAAAATATTCCCCCCACTTTTCAGCACCATCAGTGACCCCTCTGTATGTTTGAGTAGGACGGAGTGAAGAAAAAGGAGGTGAGGCAGCGCAGAAACGTGCGAGTGGTGGTAGGAACACATTTGGTATTCTATCTTCAGTTACATCGCACCTCGCCAAGTATCCCCCTGTAAAAATGCCCAGAGGTTCTGTGGCCATCGGCTTTGTCTGCACGGCATTGCAAGGTTGTCAAAAAGCCAGTCGGTGAAAGATTATCCGGGGGAGCTGCTTTGCCCACTCCGACCTACGCATGCTCTTCATCCTCTCAGTGAAAGTTCAGTGTCTCCCCCACCCAACACTGTGTATCTATCAAAGTCACCATGGTAATTTACACTCTGGGGGACAAGCACTGGTGTTTTGGTTCAGTGCTTTCAGATGGAGGAGGCTGAATACCAATCAGAGGTCTGACATTCCCTGGTCGTTCATCAAACGGAGTCCTCTCTTGGGATCAGGAGTCGTGTGCTCCTGGTCTCTTCCCTGAGGGTTTGAACGAGAGTTATGAGCAAAAGGTTAACGTGGGAGAAGGATTGAAGTGGAGGAGAGTTCAACTAATCGTTCTGGTACAGAGCTCTCTGCAAAGACTGATTTGGTTGTAGGCAAGTTTGTTTGTCCCCTGGTAGGGAGCTTGCATGATCTTATCTGACCTTTAACTCTCTAATCAAATTCTCATTACATGTCACATGCAGCTCCTAGCATCCTACACAAGATGCTGAAGCAGATAAAACCTCTCAGTTCAGGCAGTCAGAGTTGTGGGGATGTTGTGGTGTGTCTCTGCTTTTTCAATCATGTCAAGTGTTTTTCCTGGGCATTGCTCAGGGCCTGGCCAAGGAGTCTCTTGGCCAGTGGTAATCACAATGAAAAGCCTCTGCGTGTGAAATGACCAAGTTTTACGGGAGCTGGGAGGGGAGTTGAGCCAGGCCATATTTGACTCGGGGAAAAAGATCAAGACTTGTTTTACTGTAGGGCTGTTTAGCCAAATGTAAGGGCAGACTTTTAATCTATAGTTTCATCCATAAAATCAAAATGCCCAAAGTGTTGATGTTTGTATTTGTCAGATTGATTGCGTGACAGTTTAGGTAATAGATTGGAAAATGTATTCACCATAACCTCTGAACTTTCCTTTGAATACCCATCATCGAGGCTTTGACAAATGTGGCTCTGTGTAATTCTGACATCTCAATAATATTGGTTTTATAATCACACCTTTTGACTAATCGATCAAGTGGACGAATGGATGTCTTCACTTAGATGGCATTATTCAGTAGATGCCACATGTGAGGCAAGGACAAGAGATAAATGAAATGCGTGCTAAGTGGCTTTCAGTGTCTCCAAGAAACATCTGTGACCTCAGTAACGTCACAAACCCTCTGTTCAGCTCAGAAGTGCATTACGGTCCCCAAGGGGATTGAAGTGAAAACATCTTCCTTCTTTGTTTTTAGCCAAACGGTTTCATCTCCTGGGACTGGACAAGTTTGGCTACGTATGGATTTTGTTGTATGGCACAATGTGGTCCTGAAAAAGGCACTGTAAAAATCTCCATATTTTCAGTGCTAAGTAAATATACCACACAAATAGCGACTCCAAAGAAGCAGCACAGTGAAGACTGAGGATCACGGAGTCCGTTAGTTGCAACATCTGCTCCTTTTCTTCGTCAGGTTTTGTGGTTAACCGATAAATGCATCAAGATGAGATTGCCTTTTAGGAGCACCCTTTCATCATAGTTCAAACCATATAGCTTTGAATTGAAGTGCTAATGGATTATGTATGTAAATGATGCACACATTGCTTAGCGATGTGAAAAACTTACTGAAACAAACAAAACTGCCTTGTGCTCTTGCAGAGAAAACAATCAAATCCAGAAAATCCTACTTTTCTTGCTTCCTTCTGTATGTAGTCACATTGTGGAATTATGCTCACTTAATAATGAAGATTGGACATGTCTATGTGCTTGTGTGAGATAGGAGAAACAGCAGACTGCATCAGCAGTTAACCAGACTGGCTAGACTAGCTTTTTGACTTTTTCTGCCTTAGCTTTTTGAAACCAGATGTCACAAGCTCCGGCTATAGTGACCGTTAACAGTAGAACATGTATGCAAGTCAAAAGTGCCTTAAACCTGGATTTTTTCCGAGGGCCACCAGATGGTGATAGTTGCGGTTGCAAAAAGACTTTGAGGCTTCAAAACAGGACTTTAGAAAGCAATGGGCGATATCATGGTTGCTACATCTACCTTTTACACTGTATATGCTTGCAACCTGTCAGTGATAAAGGAAGGCTGTTCTCACAGTAGACCCTGCTGTACTGTCCTTTGTGAAGCTAATGGGACTATAGTTTTACAAAATAAACATCATGCTGTATTCAGTACTTTAAACCAATGGTTAAGACCATAACCTCATCAGGAAATTCTACTGGGGTCATGGATCAAAGGATCTAAGGGGCAGTTTTCCATAGACATCCATACAGCTGGACTTTATGTTTCAAACAGAAACGTCGCCTCCTGATCACTTTAAAAGAATAATGCACATTTAAGACATTTCCACACAAAAAGCAGTTAAGATAAACTTTTTTGTGTGCTGTTACATTACCCATTACCGAAATACGTCATTAAGTAATCCACCACCGCGGATGTGATGACACATGGTATTATGACTAAAACAGTAGGAAACAATTTAATGTTTTGGAATAACCAAATTTTGAGGCTAAGGAAATGAAAAAGTATAACTAGCACATTGCACTTTTTTTTTTTAAATGTCATTTCTAACCAAATGCCCCCTCTGATCTCTCAATCAAATTTGTTCATGATAACAGCTCATAATCATTATCTCTTATGGGTTGAGGCTCGTTGTGATCAGTTTCAGCCCATGATATTAAATGCTGCCAGGAATTCTGTTGCCTCTAGTGGAATAATTATCTAAAACATCTGCCCTAGTTGCGTTGGGGCTGTTTAAGTTACAGTATGTGCTTGGAGACGCTAAATATTGAGGCAAGAGGAAAGCTAATCAAATGATTGAACAAAATCTCATTTTTCTGAACCATGCGTGGAGCAAGTAATCCAGCTGAGGTGAAACGGGATGTGTCTGTCAGAAAGAGTTTTGAGTGTAAAATGCCTGAAGACAGAATTAAAGTGTGGTAAGGATAACTGATGAAAAAGGGTCTTTATGAACAGTAATTTGAGATAGTTTTGAGGCAACAGACTTTTAACCAGATTTGCGTACTAAAGGATTATGTGCTTTCGAGGAGAAATGGGCAGACCTCATGAAAAGTGTGGTTTCGTGGTGAAAAAAAAAAGCTTTTCTGGTAATGTGTCACCGTCATATGCACCCAATAACTGTTCACATATGTTTTTGCTCCCTAGCTTTAAGAAGTGTTGCTATTGATGTCTTGTTTCTGCAGGCTCCTTACACTAGGGATGGAGACCTCAGACTATCATTAAAACAATAGGAAGGCAGAGGAAGGAGTCTCGTCTTGATTACTTGCAGATTTAGTCAACGTAAGCACTTGGTGGTCAACGCTTAAGATATTGTGGCTTCAAAACTGTTTTCAAGCCAAAAAATGAAGGCTTGGAGAAGTCAGCAAGTTGAATGGGGTGAATTAGATTTCCCCTATAGTGGTTGTCTAGCTCCACGTTTAAGGGAACAAATGGCAGTAGATGATCTGAAGATGGAGAATGAAACATCAAGGCCAATCTCCTTGAAATGGAATGAGCTCAAAGCTTTTACAGTAGTGGTAAATAAAACCACTTGCAGAGATTTTTTTTTCAGTGTAGCGTTGTAAGGTCTGACATCTTTGATGTCTGACTTTAGAACATGATTAAAATTAAGTTTCCTTTTAAATCTTCAGTTTCAAGGCTACACTACACAAATGCACACAACAATGTAAACGTCTCCATTTGCATAATACTAGTTTATTACAAATTGTTCGCAATTCATGCCTCCTCATTATGTAGTATTTTCCTGGATCCTCTACGTTGAAAGTGGTCATCACACAGGTCTAGAGACCATTTAGCAATTGCCTGGCAACCAGAAAAAAAGTATTTTTCAGCTAAATGTGAGTGGATGTGGGAAGTTGCTAGCAGTTGCTGTGAAAGCAATTGTTAGCCCTGGCCAAGAGACTGGACAGGCACCCTGTTGCGA
Organism: Hemichromis elongatus; assembly: GCA_015108515.1. Lineage (NCBI taxonomy): Eukaryota > Metazoa > Chordata > Actinopteri > Cichliformes > Cichlidae > Hemichromis > Hemichromis elongatus. The sequence continues at coordinate 75,913 of VUQR01036141.1, forward strand.
GGGAAAAATGTGTGTTTCCCAACCAGTTGGGGAGTGGTTGCTAGCTGTTGCTAGCTCCTTGCAATAGCTTGTAGTTTGTATGGTAAACGTCTTTGCAAACATTCACCAGGTACTTGCTAGCGAAACTGTGAAGACTTATCTAGTTTCTGGGACTGTGTGACTACAGCCTAAAGCTCTCATTCTTTTCCTGCAGTGCTGTGCCACTTGTTTGTTATGAAGCCTCAATCCTAAGTGGACTAAGTGGACCATTTAGGCTTTTCTGACATTCTGTTGTACATTCATACCAAACAAAGCTAGGTTTTACAAAGGCAAGGCTTTCTAATTGTGGGATGTGCGACATCAGCCCCAGTGCCTAGATTAAATTCAGTTTCACATTTATGCATGGGGTACAGTAACAGTAACTTTAATGACACACGGATGGCTTGGGATCTGACAGTAAACAATGTTTTGTGTTCTGCACATCGTACATGTCATCTGTTACACACAGATTTCAGGTTTGTATGGTGGTATAGTTTGTAATCAAGCAAGTCGCTGGATAAATGCTGCTTTCCACTCAAGTTGGTTCTTAAGACTGCACACAGTCTCCAACATTTTCTACCTGAAAAGTTAACCCTAATATGATAAACGTATTCAGTCTGCTTCAGACTTTCTCATTTATTCATTCTGAACTGATGCTCATTTGAGAGAAACACCCGCACTTACCACTTACACTGTTATTTTGTTAATACATTACAGATTTGCTCTTGGTAGAATTCTAGTCATTAAAGAAATACACTTTTGTTTAAAATGATTAACCAATTCACATACAGCATTTAGATTAGGGTTTTTTTATGCAAAAATGTCAAATCCTCAACTAATCAGATTTTTCAATAGTAAGAAACAAATGTGCTCTTTTCCCAGTGTAATAATAAACTAAGTGTCTTTAGGTTTACTAGTGTCGCTGAGTTTTTGCAAACTGATATTGGCATTTCTTGTGTTTCATAGGTAAAAAAATTAAGCAGGTAAATCAGTGATAAACATATGTGCTAGTTGCAAACATGTTAATAAAACCGTCAGTACATTTCTTAGTACCTTCTTAAAAGCTAGTAGGGAACACCTAATATTTGTACCATGCTTGCACCCAATACACAGACACACAAAGAGATGGATTTGTAATTTTTAGGTTGTCCCTCCTTGTCCAATCAGATCCCAGTGATGCATGAGGCTGGTTGAGGCTGCTGCAGTAACCCTTGGCTGGCCTTTGCGCTCCACAGGCCGCAGTCGCCCCGCCTTTCTGCCAAGACAGGACGCCAAACCTCAGTCCCACGACCCTCCCTGTGTACACACCATATGCGTATCCCAAAACAGTGGTAGCCACTGACAACTCTGCTTACAAGATTGCCAGCCCACTGCACAATACACATACCAAAGGCACAGATTTGTCATGTAGCATCCATCCTAGACTTGGTAGTACGGAACTCTCAGGTTTACAGATAAACTGATAAAAACATATTCCTAAATTTATAATTTGTCCAAATCTCCTTTAACTGAGACCCTTCATAACTGTGTTCAGCAGCATGGGGTTGAATTTCTACCACAGGGCACTAAACTTTTCTTTGTAAGCAAGGCACTTTTTCTATGGCATTGGATTACTTAGGAGTGAGCATCCACATTCCCTCTTTACACTGCGAGGTGGACTTCAAAACAAGTCACAGCAGTCGGGGGGGTAATACAAAACCAATCCGAAGCCGGGGAGCACACATTCACTCTTTCTACCCTTTGTAATCGATAGCCATTGTGTATCATTTTTCAGTGACTGTTGAGTTTTTTCTTGCCCAGAACAGCTGTCAGGACAGTAACTCAAACATGCCTTTTTTCTTTTTCTTTTTTATCTGCACTTGACAAACCTGTCGTGTTTCACTACACATTGAAAAGTGAATCTGAACCAGTCCCGACATTGATCAAAATCTAAAGAGGATGTGTTCATGGATGTGGAAGGGTTTGTGTTTTCATCTGTGGGGTCCACCGGCAGCCTTATGATGATATGATGTAGATTCTCATGTAAATGATTGGGCTGATGGATTATGCTTGTGGTTGGTATGAGCTGGGAGCTTTGGATGGAAGCTTTTGTTTGTTTGTTTGTTTGTTTACTATTTTTTTCTTTTTTTAATTTGTGGTAGAAGGTTGCAGTAGGTGGTTGCAGAGAGGATTTGGGTAACATGTGACACAAGTTTCAATGCTTAGCTTTTGCTAAGGTTGGATCCCTCTCAACCCAATTCCAACCCCAATAAACTATATAATGACTAATTTAGAGCTATTTATATGCAAAGTTTCTACTGTTTCTTAGTAGACACAAGCAAAAAATATACTCAAGAATTCAAATCCTGCTGACCGTATTGTGTTTTACAACTAAACAGCTAGCATATTGGGTATTTGGAGTGCTTTTTATTATAAGCTGAGTCAGTAGAAATTTCTCCAGAGTATTATGACGAATAAATGTTATTTAAAAATTTTTTATTGCCAAACTATTTTTCTGTTTGGCAGATACCTAGAATATGATGAAGTAAAATTATTATACCATGCAATCTGCAGTGAAACTCCCATTCATCTCAGCATGGGACACTCAGATTGCACTGTGTCTTAATTATTATTCCAAGTGCCAAGCGCTTTACAAAACCAGTAGAGATTCATTAGCTTGGCAGCCTCGGCACTAACTTAGCTTCACACATGGTCAGCTAATAAAAATACAGTAATATGAATAAGAACAGGGCTGGCTGCAGAGTACCCAGTGTGTGTGTGTGTGTGTTTGTGTGTCTGTGGGGGAGGGGGGGGTCAGTTTGTGATTTTCACCTCATAAAAACCTGAGACGTGGAGAATGTGAAAGCTAGTGTGTGAGGGCTAGAGGGATTTGAGGTTCAGGAGAGATCATATGACAGCTCTGCTACCTTTACTCAAAGGTACAGTATGTGGTCCAGCAATGTAGCAGGAGTGAAGTGACACTGAAATTTGGCATTTGTTACCTTTTATGTAATCGTCAGAAGCAAAGCCTCTAAGAAGTCATCATGAGGTGTACAGAATGTCTGTTCAACTGTACTGGATTTATAAATGTTTAGGAGGGATACAACACGTTCATATCTCACCCAATGCCCTTGATTTACTCTGCAGAGTGAGATAGCCGTTCTCCGTTTCCTGTTTCCACTTGATAAGTGCTGAAAAGTTGAGAATCACACTAGATAATACAGATAGAGGAAGTGTGGAAGTCTCAATGCTACTATTTTGTTTAGCCCCTGACTCATTGTGGTATAACAGAGGGCTATTTTGGAGGAGTGATGACACAAGCTGCATAATGAAGGAAAATTATATTATTGTTGTAGCTTGTTGGAAATGAAAGCATTTTCCATTGTTCTTAAAGTGTTGCTTTATTCCCAAATGTGGAATCAGCAGTTCTGAGTTTCTAACTAATTTCCTGTTTTGCCATATAGCTACATTTTTTGGGTTTGTGGTACATCGTTTCAGTCTAAGAACACCAAGTCACTCAGGTTTGGCGTGGTTGCAAGGTCATTATTCTGTGTTTAGAAGCATAAAGCATATCATCCCTCAACTTAACTATACTCTCTAATTACCAAGCCAAGGATAGGAAAGATTTAAGCTAATTATCCTATTTTGCACTGCCCTTTAAGTACTGTTCAATAGTCTGCTCACCCATTTTTAAAGAAAGATACTGAACTTATATATATTTTTTTTCTTTGGAGTAAACCTTGTGATGGAATCACTGGCTGGCTTTGCAGGTATTTGGAGTTTTGGAAGATAAGGGGAATTGCTCTTCAAATAAACATGGCAATTCGGACTGCAGGAAATCTGCATGATAATGGCTGCTTTGGAGATAAACCAGCTACTCTCTCTTTTTCCTTCAGAGGTGCAGTTTTAATATTCATGGATCAGTGGCTTTAGGAAAGGCTGTACAGTTATTGTGCTTTTATGACAAGCTATGACAGCTCTGTAATTTCTTTTTAATGGATTTTTTTTTTAAAAATACTATACTGTTTAGCCTTTTAGTTAGCTTCATTTTTTTTAATCTCATGGGCTGTATTGAAGGCCATTGAATAATGCATGCTTTTTATTTGGATAAGAAAAAGACCAATTTATATGAGCTCTGTGGTGTGTATTCGCTCTCACTCTGATAAGAAGCAGACACCAGAGAACATGAAATGTGTCGATACTATAATTGGTTTGCCCTTGATTAAAAGAAATTCAGTATTCAAGGCAATCAATCGTGCCCTTACATGTGGGTGTGAGCAAAGAAACATCCAAAGGTGCTGGCCTGTGGTAGATTTGTATCTGTGCTGTGTACATACAGCAAGCAGTCCGATTAGCAGTCACTGCGGAGTGTGATGGGATAGCTCATTCGTCACACTGTGCATATTTCAACAAAAGATACGCACAGACATAACCTCCCACCCCCAAGGCTCCATGTAACTGTGATACCACTTCAAGTTAGACCATTACTGAGCTGACTGACAGCACCAATTTAATCTATACTCTGTGGTCTTGTTGTTTTTTTCTACTATGACCAGCACCATCTATGGATGGATATGTATCTACCGCAAGTTTTGTGTTATTTTAAACCTTGCTTTCACACTTACTATTGTAATAACAGCTATGTAGTTGAGATAATATGAAGGTGGAAGATTTGGCCTTGACTGGAGTCTACTACGGACACAAACATGGACACAGACAGTTGGAGACCCAAATATCTGTTATACTCTGTTATACTTCTTTGATATCTGCCATTTGGAGCATGTGAATTCTTCATGAACAACTTTATGCAGTCACAAAAAACAGACAGGCACATGGGCATCTGCATGCACCCTTGTGCTAACTGACTGACAAAATTAATGTCACTTGGACCAAGTCGACTTGTAGATGCAGTGTACATGCAAGTGTAATCCTAACCTTACTACATACTCCATAATTGCTACATCATTAGATGCATACATCTCGACAGTCTCGCAGTTATTGTTATCGCAGAGCAAAGTGGTCTCTAGCTTAAATTTTTTTTGTTTGTTTTTTCTACAAGGGGAATTAGTTAGTAGTGTAGCTTAGCCAGGTTTTTTGCTACCATGTTTAATATACAAATCTTACATATATGACAGAAAATTAAAAAAAAAACTATAATAGTTTATGTGAATAAAAACTGTACAATATATTATTTAGCATTAGCATGGCTTTTAGGCAGAGTTTGTTATATTCGGGAAGAGCCAAGCTAGCTGGCTTGTTTCTAGCTGTTTTGCTAAACTAAGCGATGCTAAGCTACTTAAAGTTTTTCCTTCATATATGTGGAAACATTAGAGAAAAGTTCAGTTTCTTTCCGCCTACTTGTGTAATATGTATGTATTGAATAACAAAGAGAACAACTTGGCCACAGTCACTTGTAACCCAGTCCTCCATACACTTGTCATGATGTTATATCATGACATCATGTCTGCTTTTCCCTCCAGTCTATCTCAGAGGGGAATATGGTATTTTTATAGTGTTACACAATGCATTTTATGGTCTTTATAATAGAGATTCCTGCAGCATTCAAACGTAGCTATATATTTTAGAACACCTGCTGATAGTTTGACAAACTTGGATTATAATAAAGGGAATTTGGCATGTTTTTGTGTAATCCACCAAATCGTATCAGTTTCATAATCCATCGGCGAGTATTATTTGCACTTGGCAGTAGTGCACTGATAGGCTTCAAAAGAAGTCTTTAATGAAACTATCTTTGGACAAAGTCAAAAGTCATTCAAACTTAAGGTGTCAAATGGATGCTGTTTCCACTCTTGTGATGACTCCATTGGTTCCAGTGTTAAAGTTGAGTTCAGGAAAATAGTTTTATTGTACCAGCCGTGTTTAACAGATCACAGATCAGAATTTGAAAAGATCTCAGATAATTAGCACCGATCCTTGAAAAGAAGACAGATTTAGTTTGGGTTGGCCCCTGTGGTACCCCTCTTTAGCTGCCGTTTCTCTCTGGCTAATGCTGGAATGTGACAACTGGTCACGGCAGAAGAAAGAGGGGCCTATTCTGAATTGGATACAGTTTTGTATGGTCTGTTAGTGCAGCTTACTTGGCCATTACAAATTTTGCATGTGAATCTGACCACTGAAAGCTGTCAAAACAGAGAGAAACTTGACTGGTCCAGAATGCGACACTGAACGCTGTTTTCTTTAAGACTCGAAGCCATTCTTTACGCAAAATGCAAATCCTCCACATTCTCAAAATAACTGCATTTTTAAATTTGTGATCGGATTACAAAACGATTCTGGTGGAGCATTAAAGTGAATTTTTTTTTTCTAATCAGAGACAGAAAGCATTTGAGCAGAAACAGAATGCTGCTTTGTTTCTCCAGCTGCTCCCTTGGCAGCGCTGCAGCACTGCGATCCTCTACTGGCTCTGTGATTTGTCATCAGCAATTAAACTTGTCGTCATTATAATCTCGATTGCAGATCAAAAGTGATCCAGTTTCTCCAATAAACTCCGAAGTCTGAACAGAAGTCATGTCTCAGGGGTAAAGATCTGTAGTATGATTATAGAATCCTCTTAATTTTTTGATTAACCTTCAGGAATTAAAAAAATTAAAAAGACCATTTTTTGCATGTGCTACTTTTAAGGAGAACAAGAGAAGGAACCTTATCCTTGGTGAAGGACAATAGACTTCAAGTGAACAAAGTAGGCCAGCAAGACCAGAGAGGGAATTGGTGATGCTTTGTGTCCACACCTGGTGCTCTGCGTGTAAATTTGAACATGTGCATTTAAGTCACACAGCTGGACTTAGGTGAAAAGTGAGACGAGAACACTGGCTAGCATTACGGCGACACGACTCTTCGTGACCTGTCAACACCCATCTATTCCCCATAGAGAATAATCAATGCCAGACACTGTTTGTTGCCCTGGTGTTGGACCCCCTATTTCAATTTTAATATGTTAGAAGGAGTGTTTCATGGTGATTAGTCTAGGTGACGGGGGGTGCACCTTTTTATAGGTCACTGTGCCAACACCTGCAGCTATTTGGAAGTAGGCCAGTGGAATTGATTGTAGAAGCAGAAGGTGAAGTGAATTAAAGAGGAAAGGGAAATAGAATTTTACCTGCTGTTTAAAAAAATGATCATGTATTGTGACTATAATATTAGAGTTTTTGGATACAAAAATACAACTGTTCACGGTACTATTTTTTTCATCGGGGCACAGAGAATACCAGCATAGCCAGGGAAGATGAGACAGAACCAGGTAACTCCAAACAGAAGGAGCGGTCAAAACAAATTGACGAATCACGTCAAAGAGTACAGAGAGAGTTTACAGATGAGAATCAAAAAAGAGCCGCCAGGTGCTCAAAATAAACCTTAGAGTCAAACATTAGAACAGGCTTTTCCCAGCAGCACGCAGTATGATACATACTTGCAAACTTATATCCTTATATCTAAAAATATATAATTTCATGCATTGGTCAAAACACTCGACTCCAGGTACACAACGCCCAGCTGAGAACACTTGCCCGAGATTCACAGAATTTACAAAAAAGCACTATTTTGTGATATATATCGTTATCGGGATATGAGATTTTGGTCATATCGCACAGCCCTTTAGGGGATAAGGTATCAAGTGTTGTGACAACTGTAATATGAATACAAATATATGCAGATACCTGTATACAGCTTCACTGAAAAGTCAGAAGCTAATGTTACTTTACAGCATTTCATATTGTAAAGTCAACATATTGACATATATATTCATATATATTCATGTACTTCTGCATCTATGATGCTGAGTCCAAAGGCTTCCTACAGGATTTGTCAGTCTGTTTGGTGGCCTGATTTGCAATAACAGAGAGAACATTAGCCTAAATTAATACAATTTTAGGGACATCCCCTCCTGAATTGTGCCATACACATCTGGTTGATTAAATTGCAGTTTTAATTGAAATATAATTATAGACTAATAATTAATTAGGGTTTTTCTTTTCCAAGAATGGGCCTCTGGGGCATGACAACTCACAAAAGCTCAGTCAGTTGGGATAAAGTGTAAAGGAATAGTCTGTGACTCAGTGATGAGCGTTTTATGAACAAGCATCTCTGTTATGCTTAATTAATTGAATTAACTATAACATTAAGCAATTAAGCATAGCATAACAATAATGTGTAAAACTGTGCTCTTGAATTTAAAGTTAACCAAAAATTCCTATTTTTTTTTTTTTACATTTAAATAGTAGTTTGAGGTTTAAGTATTTAAGACAGGCCTCAGTGTCTTGTTTTCACATAGTATGAGGTGATGAAAAAATGGGACGCAGCAAATTAAGACTCAAGTAAAGCAGGCTTACTTTGCTTTTCATGCTGAAGCAATAATTAATCCCAGCAAGCAAAGATATAACAACAACTGTCTTGCAGTTTACATCATATCTCCAGCCTGTACACAACACAGATTTATTCATTATTTGGCTAAGTCAGGGTACAGAGCTCTGTCCGTATTTAATCAAGCATCACATTTATCACGGGATGCAGGCGACTCGCGGAGGCCTCTCTAATTACACATCCACAGTCAGACACTGTAATTAACTGTCGAGCCTAAGCTAAATGGAAAACTGAGAGGTGATTGGCTGCTCATTTGCTTTTTGGTAACATTGCTGGAGGTTGTTCTGGCTGGATCTTACTGCTGGGATGGAGAGTGTTAGAGTTGGCCACTGTTTCACTGATAAGAGCTGGCTGTGTGGGGAAACCCTATAAAACTTACAGCATCCATTGCTCCTGGACATTGGACTCATTTAAAAGTCTTTCACACTGTGTCTGCTGTTGGGTACAGTCCCAAACTGTATGGCATATTTATTGGGTGAGGCATCGCAGAAATCCCATCTTGATGTATACGGGATAAACACAACTGTATATAAGCATTCCTGGTGGTCTGTGCGGTGTTCATGGAAATGTAAAACTGTAACTTGCTGTTGAATTGAAAGGCTACACTTGAAATGCTACCCAAACCTTATTCTCTATTGCTTTTCAGCATAAATGCATCTACTCATTTGTACAACAAGTCTATGTAGCTGGTCTGCAACATTAAACTGCTATTCTTGAAGGACAAACAGTTGCACAACTTTTTGCAATTCAGTCCCTTTCAACATAAAGCTTTATTGTGCTGGGAGGGCTGGCCCCTTTAAATCACAACCAAGTCTTTCTTTTCACTGCACCTGCTCTGCTCCCCCCTATAGAGCTGTAAAGCATAAGATTTATTAGCAATTGATTTCTCATAGCCTTCCCACTGGTAAGTCTGAGGATTCATCACAACCTTTTATTGACATCAGCTCTCAGGAAATGCTGCAGGGGCACCGGCCACCATTTTTAGCTGAGGTGGCAGTCGAGGCATTGTGGTCAGATCAGTTCGATTTTGCGGGACAAGCGTAATGGGAAGTGATCAATCAATCACATAGATGGAGATAAAGACTGGGTAATCAATCTGCTGAAAAACAGGTGAGAGAGTTACACTCTCAATGATTAGGTTCATAATCTTTTAACCACTAATTCTATATATTGACTGTGGGTTTTATTGAAGACTTTTAAAGTTTTAACTTTGTTTCACTGTATAAAACAGTCGACAGCTCATCATTGTATCACAAAAGTGCTGAGAATTGGATCACATTAATTGGTTTATACTAGATTTTACAGTCTATTAAGCATGAACACAGATGATACTCATTTAACCAGCAGAATGGAAGTGTTTCCTGTCAGGGGGAAGTTCAGTACTTGTAAAAAGACAAAGCCAGCAAAGTTAATTACTTCCTGGCTCTAAACTAAAGCTAAACAGACAGAAATAATTTTCAGTAAGTCTGAGACATATTTCCCTGAATCTGTCACTTTGGGTTAAGATAAAAGGTCTGCACTCATAGAAATTCTGTAAAACTCTTTACTGTGTTTTTCGTTAACATATATTTGGTTGCCAAACAAGGTAGTAGCCTTCCACTGGGAGCAACATGGGGTTCAGTTAGCCACAGCTATCAAGATCACATAGATAAACAGACAAATCATTAGACCTGGTTGTTGTTGTTGTTTTTAGTTTTTTCATTTGATTTGTTAAGTATGATTAAAAACAGAAAATTTCAAAAAATGTCATTTAGGACAAAACAAGTCTACAATTTCTACATAAACTAAATCAGCAGCAGCAGCAGCAGCAGCATCACCAAACCAGTCACGATAATTGCAAGAGGCATGAATTTTCACGTAGCTTCACTCATGCTTTAGACTAAAGTCCAATCTCTCATTATTCCAGCCATCAAATTCCCAGCCAGTGCGTTTCACACTAATCAAAACCGATATTACAAGGTTTGATATACATTCTGATATACACCAAGAGACTTCAAAATTGGAAAATTCGTGGTCAAGGTCTGTTTAAGGGCACTGACTTATTGCAGTGCACTGTTGTGACTTAGTTGCGCTGCTTATCAGGAAACCAGCTTCATAGGAAACATGAAAGCAAGTCCGTTCCCTGACAAAATAGAGACAGCCAACTTCCTGATGTTGAACTCACACTGTTTCTCCCTCTTTGAAGCTCAAAGCCCCCGGAAGAAATCTGTTGCCTTGACTCGCCAGCTTAGGCAGACTGAGGATGTAGAGACGCCTTTATCTTAATCAACAATGAGTTGAGCTGAAGCTTAAACAGCTGGACTTCAGTGATGAGTCATAAGTGAGAGCTTACGATTGATTGCAAAAATTAAATCTGCAGATACTTAAAATATTTAATTGGGCTGAGGCCAAACGTTGCAGCACTGGTATCCAGTTGTCCATTAGGTGTCATCACAGTTTATACATGACATAGCAAACAAGTTTATCTGTTTTTAGAGTGTAAGCAAATTTGCGTTATTACTAGTGATTACTGAATGTAGTCCAATTGTTTTATCACTTCATACCAACTAATGTTTTATTGCCTATGAAATTTTGACTGTTCCCTTTAGCACTCAGCTCTTTTGTACGGTTACAGTTGACAACTTGGAAAAATGTGAAAAATGGCAAAAAAAAAACTGCATAGCAGGGTTTTTGCAGTGTGGGAGCTAAGACACAGTAAGACAGTCATTTGGAAGATCTTAAATGATCCTGAGGGTTAAGAAACAAAAAAGTCCATTGGAAACCCCCCCAACCCCCCCTTAATTCACATGTATGAGGCATATACTGTAAGTGGCTGTAGAAAATAATTAACATAAATAAGCAGTTCAGCCAGTTTAAGACTCAAAAGATTCCCTGATTTGGATAGGCGGTTAAGGGATGGATGGATTGATTGCAGCTTTGCATTTGAGCCATGGTATGTGGACACAGGAGTGTATATATGCAAAAACAGTATATGGATGCCACTGTATGTTTTTTGCAGCCTAAATATGTATGCTAGTGAAAAGCTGGGTTGCTTGAAGTCACGAGTATTTGTACAGTGTTTTCGATAGCAGAGATTGAGAAAGACCGGCCTTTCCTTTACAGTGTTTGTGCAAGTTTTGTTTATATACAGCTGTTGGGATAGTGGGCTACCTTTACACAATAAACATTCTCCTCATAAACACTTGGTCAAGAAGTATTTCCTCAGCGTAAACATACATCCACCGGAGGCATTTGTGACCACGGAAATGGCTGCAAATATGCACATTTGCTGAATTAATTGCAGCTATTTCACATTTACGTGAAGAGTTAAAATCAGTCATCTAAATGTTCTGTTCATTCAGCTGAATGTGTTTTTTTTTTGTGCTGGGAGCAGCATGATGGGCTATTAAATCAATGGAAAATATGGATCCAACAAACTGAGCGAGCAAGAAAAAAAAGTCTAGTACCTTGAATATAAAATAAGCTTCATCTTGTGTCTCAGGTTTTCTTTAAAATAACATAAAAAACCCCAAATGGAAACCTTGCTTTTGAAGCCGAGTTTATATGGAACACCATCCAGCAGCTGTTTATCACATTTAGTACATTTCAGTTGATCGAAAGAAACAATTTATTATATCTGAACTCTGCATAAAATCTGCCAAATTAATATCAGATGTTGCCTCACGCACAAGGAAGAGGAAAAACCTCTGAAAACCTTTGAATAAGGCTTTCACCAGGTCACTTGGAGCACGGGTTTTTATGAATGCTATCTTAGACATTTATGCATTCCCCCCCTCCTCCTCCCATATTCGTGCCACACTGGCGTGGGACAAAGTGTGGGAAATTAGCGGTGCCACTTCTGGTATTGTTCTGCCAGTCGCGTTGATGACGTGTGATGTTTAAACACACCCTTAATGCTCACTTCCTGACCTTTCAGCCTACAGATATACAAACTAAACAGATACAAAAGTTGATAAAAAAAAAAAATGATGGATGCCTTTATTTTCTCATTGAGTCTCCAGCAAAAAAAAAAAAAAAAAAAAAAAAAAAAATCCTCTG
>VUQR01036141.1:97021-108397 GCA_015108515.1 Hemichromis elongatus
TTGTTGGTTGTTTTTTTTGGGGGGGGGGGGGGGGGTTAGGTTGGGGATTCTCTCACCTGCTTCGAGTTGTTGTTGTAGCAGCGATCCCATTCATCAGTCTCAGTCTCTGCGGTAATCTTCATTTGTTGCAGTCTGTGAGTGTACACAAATGCAGCTCATGTCCCTCAGTAATGAGACGCTAATTATGAGGATCCGCAGCAGCTTCGGGGGTGTTATACCACCTGTCTGTGTGTGTGTGTGTTTGCAGGTACATGTGACATATGCGCATACTGTGTGTGTGTGAGCTCAGCGGTGTGCACATGTCTCTGTGTTTAATCAAATACTCTGTGGTGTTCTCATTGCTTTTGTCTATTAAGTTTCACTTATGAGTGCATGATTAGCAAGATGGAAAACTTAGTATTCCAAATGACTCCTATCTGTGTGTACACAATTCAGATGGATGATTTTTTTTCCTTTGCCATGTAAGAGCTTCTGCAAATAAATTCTTTATTAATACATCAGTTGAAAACACATTTAAAAGAATATTGAAGTTGCCTTAATCTAAAAACTGACTACATGCACACTTGTATATTGGAAATGGTGGCTTATAGCACAAAATATCAATGTTAAATCTGACTTGTTCCTTTTGTTCTTTCAGCCGAGCCATCAAGACCAACCAGGACCTTCTCCCTGAGACTCCATGGACTAACATCCTGTATGACGACTTCTGGGGCACTTTGCTCACTCACAGTGGCAGCCACAAGTCTTTCCGTCCACTCTGCACCCTCTCCTTCCGGCTCAACTACTCCCTCCACGGCCTCAACCCTTGGGGCTACCACTTACTGAATGTGGTGCTACACGGCCTGGTCACGGCCCTTGTCACAGCCTTCAGCCGCCCGCTGCTGGGTGGGGGACTGTGGAGCCTTTTGGCAGGCCTTCTTTTTGCCTCCCACCCGATTCACACTGAAGCAGTTGCCGGTGTGGTGGGAAGGGCGGACGTTGGGGCTGCTTTGTTTTTCTTGCTGTCTCTTCTCTGTTATGTGAGACACTGTGGACTCCGACCGGTGCCAGATGGGGCCTTCCAGAACAGGCGATGTGGTGGAAGCTCTGTCATCAGGTGCTGGGGCTGGATGCTGGGTAGCCTGTGGTTTGCAGCAGCCAGCATGCTTTGGAAGGAGCAGGGGGTGACGGTGCTGGCTGTATCGGCTGTGTATGACCTTTTTGTGTTCCAGAGGCTCCGGTTTCGCCAGGCACTTCTTCACCTATTAGGAAAGGTAAATGAATTTTTGCCGCTGGGGGGTGAATGTCTGTGTGTTTTCATAGGCTCTTGTTTTGGCATCTCTGCATACCCCAATTTCCTCTTCCTTCCCTTCGAGGTGAACCTCAGCCTGCAAGCTGTTAATGGTTCCTGGATTAAGTTTTGTGTGTGTATTTAACAAGGTTTTGTTTGCGTGAATTGTGTTTGCCTTTCATTAGGGGTGTAATTAGGAAAGCTGTTTGCTTATGCAGACCCTGTAGTTGCTGCATGAAAAATAAGCTTTTCTCATTCGCCTGCTAAACAGGAAGATGGGAAGTTTTTCACTTCCTTACAATGCTGCCACCACCTTCAATTTGCTGCAGTAAATGGATACACATTCATGCAAGGAAATCTAAATTAGGATCTGGGACTCATATGCGTGGATACATGTGCATTTGAGGAAACGGGGCTTGGACAGGAAAAAGCTATTTCAGGGTCGAGTTGATTTCTCATTTGAAGGTGACAAAAGGTATGTGCAGAGAAGCAACAACACAGCCTTCCCAGGTGTATGATTTGGTTATACACACAGTTACTACACAGATGTACACACAAAGATAACATGTGCTTCCTCTGCAGGGAAGCCCGGCATGGCTCAGCGCCCCCCCCCCCTTCCAAAGTTAAGTTATTTAAGGAGGACAACCTTGATGTGGTGACTCATCTGATTATGGGAAAGAGTATGTGACTCCACACTCCTCATTTGATTTGAGAAGCTGCTCTTCAGGCAACATGATGGCCCTTGTAAAATGCATAACTAGGGTAATAAAAAGTCCCCTTGGGTTTACTGTGCAAGGACAGTCTAACTCTAAATGTACGTGCGTCTGTGTGAGGATCTGTTTATAGTAATATCTTCTTGTGGAAACATCTATAAATACCTATGTTGGTTTGAGGGTTTGTGATGCAACCTTGTACAGTTCATCTCAAATGTCCTGTGGCACTTTTTGCTATGCATAGAGTGTCAGCACATTAGCGTCTTCTTTAAGCTGCCGACATTCAAACGAAAACACATTCTTTACCATCTTCTTCAGGAGTTGTTTTTGGCAGAATAAATAACCATGACTGTTATTAAGAAATCTGCAGTCGGTGGCCCAGAGAGATGAGAGACCGGAGAAGTCACAGTCTGTTTTTTTTTTTTACTATGTTCTTGGCAGACTGGAGTTATCTGTGCTTTCACAGCCAGTAGACCATAGTAGATACAAAACAACACCTGCCTTTCAAATTGTACTCAGTCATCTAGTATAACAAGAAGTGAAAATATTCCAGATAGGTACAAAGCAGGATAAAAGGTGTAAAAAGGGCAACAGACCATCATATGCAACTCATTATACAAATAATTTAGTATCGGCATAAAACATGATCCTATACATTGTACACTATGGCTTAACCCTTTAAAGCATGGTTTGTGCAACACCGCCTTTAGCGAGTGCGAAAAATGATCTTTTACATTCTTCAGATAGTATATTTTTAGCACTTTTTTATTCCACACTGCAATATTCACTTTGTATAAACTGAAAACAAGGTAAGAACTAAATGGGAAGTCAATATTATATTTATGTACATGAATTGCCATTTGTAGCAATTTTACAAATTAAAGTCTCTATTAAATGCTAATGTGTAATTTGAAAGAACAAAAACTGATATGCAAAGGTTAGCTCGGTAGGTGCTATATTGACTGCTTAGCAGTTTGCTCACATTAATAGGTAAGCTAGCTAAATTAGGTAACATAAGCTATTTTTTACTCTACTGAAGCTAATCTATCCAAGAAGTGAAAATATCCCAGAGAAGCTACAAAGCAGGATATATTTGGGTCAGCATGCAGTCAACCAAAAGGAGCCCAAGCTGGACTTGTTTTGGCTAATGCTAAGGATAATTACAAAAAGCAACCATGACATTAAAAACCACTGTGTGTACTTCAAAGCTACTTGCTAATGTTAGCGAGCTTGGTGAAAGCAGTATTCATAAATTGTACTTGCTAGTTAATGCTTGATAACAGAGTTAAAAAACAATGTACTAAAATTGAAACCCACACTTCCTGGTCACTGTACCACAGAGAGGGTATATTGCTTGTCAGTTAGCACCACATATTTTGTGCCATGCTATGAATGCTGACTTGTGTTTGGAGTTATCTTCAAGTGGCCATTGGGAAATGATACTGCGGGTGTTGGCTTAATTTTTAAGCCCTAGAGGTGTCTGCGTGTACCCATTACTAACTTTGAATTTGTAAATTGCGAGCCATCTAATACTGTATACAATCTTAATTGGACACTTTCAGCTCATTCACAGAAAGCTTCCAGGGCTAACTTGAGAGTTTAAAGTCAGATTTTATTGTGTGTTTATCAAGCTGTGTAGCAGAGATATTAACAGCAACCTGTACCTCTTTGCCCACACACAATAACCCTGACCAGCATCCTTGTGCCAGCTCATCGGGTCGCTGCCAACCCCCAGCAACTCCTGTTGCTGCTGGCACATCTGGCTCATTTATCAATCTGGCAATGCCCTTGTCTGCTGGCCTAGTCACAGTTATCTTGGCAAAGAGCTCGTTACGTGCTGGGGCCAGCCGTGGGGGCAATCATTTCCTCCATTATGAGCCAGACGTCTCGGGACGCATGGGAAAATAAGGGAGATGGATAAAGTGAGAGAAAGAGCAAGTGAGGGAGAAGGAAACTATGCTCTCACTTCCTTTCTTTTATCTATTCTTGGTTTTTCTAGCCCACAGTGCCCTTAAAGCACTTTGGGAATGGGGGAATCTCTTGTTACCACTGAGGCTTAATCAGTTGCTTTGAATTGAATAGCATCTTAGGGTAGAGAGACTGCAAAGACGTGCCTCGGAGAACAATGGTGCATATTGTAATTTTGTCTGAATTCATGTATTCATGCTTTCTTCCAAATGAAGTTGAAGAATACAAATTCATCAACATAGATTCACCTGAATCTGCTGCTTCACAGCAGCTATGAACAAAAAAGGAAACGCTCCAAAAGCAGCTCCAGTGCAGCAGAGGGGACAGGTGTGTTACGACCAGCACTCCATTTCTCATCTTGTTAACTCCCTAACAAGATTGAGATGAGATTTCAAATGAAACAAGGTAGGATGGAGGGAGAGTTAGGTGGTGATAGATGGAAACAGATGAAGGTAAGCGTGGCGTTAGAGCCACAGTGCATTGAGAAAACAAAATGATGCCTTATATCCCAGACATTATGTGTTTGTTTCGCAATTCTGGGTTTGGCAGTGGCAAAATCAAGCATGTTGACAACAGGCCCAAGAAAATAGTTTGTTTTTGTTTGTATTAGGAAAAGCTAAGGAAAGCCAAATATTTCTTAAACCCAGGGGATGATGAAATGTTTGCCATAATCTCGTGAATGAAAGGGTCTTTGCACCTAAAAAATACAATGAGAACTACCAGACATAAAAATAAAAATACCTTTGAGTCTAAATACATAACTTATTATAGCACTATTATTTGCAGCGAGTGCATGGTGTTTTAGCTAATCTGTGCAAGATTATATGCAACCCATGTAACTAACAACAAGAGCCAGGAGGGGTCTTCCCAAGCGCAGCTATTCGTTTCATAGCCAAACCATGGAAGGCCTTGGGTTTCAAGCATTTACTTGCAAGAAAAACATGAATATCAGTGATTGTACCTTTTTAGATAAAGTATTGTATGAAAATCTTTAAATCCAAGATGTGAAATTAAAAGCAATTCCTTCAAGAAAAATACAGCTAGGTTAGATGTTAGGAACTTCTTTACTTTAATCCTCCATACTTGACACGTTGAACATTTCAGTGCGACATCAACGTGCACACCTGCAGTATAACCAAAGATGACGGCAAATGTTTTAGTGGAGGCAGATGGACAATGGGAGGGATTTGATGGCAGGCTTACAAAGTCGAAGTCGAATTGCTATGGACTTCTCCTCCTCATTTGTCTCAATGAATGCTCCAGACACACAGATTAAGGTTAGTTTAACCAGCTGACGGCTTGATGAATGTTATGCCAATTATCCTGTAGCAGAAGCATTCGGCTATGAAATGATGGTTCCTGTTGCAAGATCTGCTGCACCCCCTCTATTTAGCTTGCATTCCTGCAGATGTTGGCAAGGCTAGCATATTTTTTTTAACTTAGCCCCAGAATCTTGCTTACTTTGTAAAGGGTTCCAACTAAAGAAAAACCACACAAACGTCCATTTTAAGAAACATGTTGTGAAGCTAAAGGTTAAACAAATGTTTTGATTGGTGGGGAAAAATCAGACATAAGCCAAATAGCATGATTGGACCACTTTTTATTTTTGTTTATAGGTAAGAAAATAAATGCATCAAGCTCTTCTGATTCGTCTTATGTCACTGGTATATTGAACGACTATCAGGTGGAGTGTCTTATTGCAATCAGTTTTAATGGCAAAAATATAAAAGCAAGAGTGTTTTCTAATTTCTAGGGGTTTTCACATCCACCTGATCTGGCATCTGAAAATGAGGGGCACAACATTATTTCAGTATCTGCTGGGTTCCCTTTTATCCACCTTTAACTAGCTAACGGCTACTGCTAGTTGTTAAATATTGTGCACAAAATGTTCTTCTGGACATTTTCTCAGTGACTAAACAGCTTCAGGTACCTGTGCCAGAGCTGATACCTATTTGCATGTTACATGGAAAAATCAAGTCAGTTGGATTTGCTTTTTTTTTAGCTACTGCAGATGCATATTTACTGTATGTGGCTAAGTGTGAATGAAAGACTGCATCTGGCTTTCATTCAGATAAAAGATATTTGAGTAATTAGAGGCTTACATAATTTTTACGGGGGCAATTAAATCTGATCGTCTTCGCATAAGTGACTCTTTCAAGAGGCTCATTATAATTTTCATATTTAGAGCTCCTTATACTCAGCTTTAATAATAATCTGTGTTAATTATTAAAGTCTAAATCAGATATATGACAGCTCTTCAGCAGCACCAACCAGCCCTGACTTTTACTGCGTCTCTTTCTGATACTGATGACCTGACATTACAAACACAGGAAGCTCTTTAAAAGTCAGCGCAACACGGACAGCGCCTCTTCTTTGATCGGCTCTTGTTCTGGACAGCGTGCAAAGCTTCACCCTGTGACCTATCTCATTACAGGTCTCTGTGCCAGCAGCAGCAAAGCTTTCATGAGGAGAACATTGAGATAATTGGGTCACTCTATCAAAGTCAGCCATTCTCAGTGCCAGCCACGCTGCCGTCTGATGACTTGGATGAGCTGCGCCAAGTCAGCACAATACAGAGCACGTTAGAGTGCTGGAAAAAGCACCGAATACGTGCCTCATTGTACTTTTCATCACAGTGTATTATGTCACTGTTAATGCCTCAAGTAAGACAGGCTGCTGGATGTTTGTTATACAAACGCACGGTGTCCAACACTTTGTAGGCCTTTCCACGCACATGTCATTGAGAACGAATCACCCCAAAGGCACAACTTCAACTCGTGGTTTCTAATCACAAAGGATAAGAATATAAGATTTTGATTAAAACAAAATGCTCTGCATGAGCCGCCCAGCACATTGGAAAGCATTATGAGGAGTTTGTTTAAATGGGACATGCCTTAAACAAGAAAATCAGGAAGATTGTTCCCCTGCTGTCTTACGTCAGTCCAAGGCGGCTTTAAACAGCACAAATATGAAGTTAACTGTAGAATGCTTTGTCTCGAAACATGTTTTAAGCACTCTGCACGCTACAGTGTCAACAGGCACACCACACACACTTCTGGGATTTATAAAAGCAGAGTTAATAATGAGTGGCAGTTTAAAGATGAAGGCTTAGGAGCTATGTTTTATGTGCAGAAAGAGACCGATGGAGAGAATATTTATTCAAGGGAGAAGGTGGGTAATAAAGCAAAAGAGAACAAAAAGTATTCGAGTGAAAGCTTCAGAAATTGATGCTGAATTTCCAAATGAGGATCCAAAGTGGAGGAAATATGTGGGAGAGTATTAGGTACGGATGTTTGACGCGAGCGTGATGCTACATTTGACAGCTGGCTGGGGATTATGCCAGCCATTTTCCTTGGATACACGCAGATCTTGTGAAAGCTAGTAAGCGTAAGAACCAGTTCCCAGGAATTTCACTCCGACTGATAACGGTAAAATGTAAAAATCACAAAGCCCCTTCAAAACTTTAAAAACGGACCAGCGTTAAGTCTGGGAGCCGTTGAGTCTTGAATTCACAGATAACAATGAAAAGCAGAGATATAGATGACTTGCAATGCAGTCTTATTTCAAGACATAAGCTAGCCCAGACATTCAAGATTATGAATTTGAAGGTAAATTCTCAGTATACTCACATCAGTCACTCTGCTGCTACGTTTCGACTACCTGTTTCATAAGGATCCCTGTGCATTAGCTATAATCCAGTGGACTACTTTCTGTGTTTACTTTCACATGCATCGAAAGTACCTGTATTACCTTAAACAATGCTGACACACCTGTTCCTGATCCTGTGTGATGCAGAATGACTCTCTTTACTCTAAACCAGCGGTTCCCAACCCCTGGGCCACGGACCGGTCCGTGAGTCATTTGGTACCGGGTGAGAAATTTATGGTTTTCAGGGTTTTTATTGTTAACTCTGTTTCCCTGGGTCTTTTTCCGTGTTGTAGTTGTGTGTCTTATTTTGAAAGAAATATTTATGTGTTACCATAGCAACCAGAGAGCATTAAGGGACAGAGAGGAGGATGTTACTCTCAATGTTGTTGGCTCAGTTTAGGAGGACCCTGCTAATAAAGTTACACAATTACACAGTGAATTTGCATTTATTATTATATTTACAAAATACCACAGTTTTTGTCTTGGTCGTATCATTTTATTTTGTTGTATTTTGTTGTATTTATCCGCGACACCTTAAAGGCCGGTCCGTGACAATGTTGTCTGACATTAAACCGGTCCATGGCACAAAAAAGGTTGGGGACCACTGCTCTAAACAGTATACCGGCCATACATACTGTCCACTGCTGTATTTGAGTGTCCAGTGTGTAAATTTATCAGCTATGCTGTGCCTTACACAACAGAAAGGTAGCATAAATGCAATGCAGGCTCCACTATGTTATGCTCACAATTCCAGAATTGCAATTCCAATTTAGAGTATGGAATAGTAGATCAGCTTCCTGGTTTAATCAAATAATATATCAGATGAGAGAATGCGGTTTAGGCTGTGGTTTCCGTGTCTCTGGATGCCTGGAAACCTAAACTCAAAACATACTACACAGTAGGCACATAAGCACAGGTTCCAAGTATGTGAACTGGAAAGCAAGATGACACCCTCCTGACAGTGCACCTTCTTAAAAAGATTAGAAACGAGGGAGTGGAAAACTAACAATGAAATGCAGTGGGAACACAAAACAAGCATTCAGTTTACTCGTACTTCAGTGGAGTTGATGTTGACAGTGCATGGCGCTGCAAGTGGAAAACGTCTTTTGTGTTAGCCTCAGAAGCGTGGGAAATAACCACACTGATGAAGCGAGTAATGGTTTGTGTCACGTGTCGGCCTCTCATGCCTGGAGCACCTTGCCCATATTTAAAAAGCACCTTGAGAATGGTAACAAAATTGGATAAATGGTAAATATTAAAGATGCCCTGACACATGCTCCTATGAACACAAAATTGCAATTTACTGTATAATTTTTGGATGAGTGCCACAAGATAAACCTACTTTTATAGCAGTTAGAAGTTGGATCTGTTAAAGGAACAATTGTTTTATGTGAAGAGGTTAAAGTTGGGTTAGTGGAGATCTGTTTTCAACTATCACATAATACTCATTAGAGTGAAAAGAGAAGGTCAAACTGACTTAGGTTCATTCCTGAAGCAAAAAACAGTTTCTTCTAAAATGCACTAAAGAAAGGTGGTGTTAAGATTTGCTCTCTGAAATTGTGAAGGCGCTGTGGTGCATCACTGGAAAGTAGAAGTAGCGGTGCACGCCACCACTCTGCAGTTTGAGATGTGTGTTTGTGTGTGTCTGTGTGTGCAATTGATTGCGAAATCAATTAAGGAACAGTTTAGAAATAGACAAGCCATCGAGGAGCAGAATGAAGCCCATTCAGCTATACCACAAATGACTCTCTTACAGGAATTGGCTAATCTTCTCATACTGAGCAGAAGTAGGTCTCCCTGTCAGGTTCCTCTCTTTACATTCAGTGTGGTCTCATCCATCAATAATCCCACATTTTCTTGTGTAAAATACACTCTTATTTTATCCTTTGCGCAACACCTTTTGGCATCTGAATCAGTGTCCATTTTTTCCTCACTCATTTGCCTCCTGCCTCTCAGAATGCTCTAAATGCTGAAGTCCTTAAACTGGTCCTTTTTCATCTTACAGTTGACAACTGATTTAGTGTTACTAGACTTCTTGCCTCATCTAACTTCTCCTAAGAGACCATGCTTTTCCATTTTCAGATCTGGAGAAATCGACAATTTAAGTGGAGCCAGCAGGTCAGGGTAGATGCTAATCCTCTTATTCTAATCCTAGCATGGGTGTGTTATGGATAACATGAGCACGTGTGAGCTTACTCGAGCATGCTCATTTCATCACAGTTCATTAATGACACTACTGATTTGCTCTTTGTGCATTGTAAGGCTGTAAGAAATGGTAATTCATATGGAGTCAATTATACAGCAGAATATAAACGATAACTATAGTAGAATAAACTTACTTGGAGATAAAAGCAAAAGCTGTGCTATACTTGAGTAGCAATATGAGTTATATGAGCTCTTGTAGTAGTTTTTAGTTGTATTAAAGCTTTACCAGGGATAATATGACTGCTAGACCAAAAGTATGTGTGCTCCTCCTGTCCTGGGCAGTGATAGTACACATTATAAAAAACACTGTGAGCATGCACTTTTGTACACACAGAGAGCTCAATTCCCTCTGGATACTGTAGGTTCAAATAGAGTTCATATTACACCGGCGCTTGGATAATAAATGGTCCCAGAGAATAGGAAGTTAGCAGCATCTCTGTGATCATCACTCATAATGTTATGCCACGTTCAGTACACACACACAGTAGTATAACTAACAAACACTTTTTAGTTGGTTTGGCGCCACACTGTCTGTGTCAGTAAGTCTTTGACTACATGACTTTGAAGAGTAATCAGTGTATAAGAAATGAAGTCAGATTTACTTAATCTTGTCAAAAACATACCACTAAATCAGATTGGAGCAGTAATTGATTTCAGAACCCATCATGTCAAAATGTTGTATTGAGGAAGTCTGGCGTCACATCTGACAGATAGAAAACCAAATTAAAATGGTCTCAAAAGCATCATTCGTCTTACAGCTCCCTCAGATTTCACCTGACAAATGTAATTTAACCAATCTGTGACGAGGTGGGATAGGAAACGGGACTCATAGAAGGTAAATTATAGACGGACATTGCCTCCGTAATGTCAACCATTTGTGGATACTGCATGTTAAAGCCTCGTTGTTGACCAAGGTGCAAGTTGGTTTGCAATGGAAGAATATAGAAAACTCCTAAGTAGCTCTAAGAAACTAAGAAAAATACTAGAATATGAATCATTAAAACAAGGGCTCAAACTTCTTAAATGGCCTGTACTTTAAAACAGGAAACATTATTTGCCGATTAACTGCATTCAAAAATAAAGGCACCGACTGTCAGAGACTCAGTTGAGAGACTTGAATGAGTGAGGTGAGGCCAGCAGAAAGATTTTTAGCAACAATTGCCGAAGTTGGAACGTCTGCTAATTAAAGCATCCCCATCCCTAATTTTGAACCTTAAGAAAATCCAAACGGGTAAGTAGGGATGTGTACAGAAGCGGGGTTTTTTTGCCACTGAAGAGTTTATTTATGTATTTATTTATTTTGGGGCGTAGTATGAGGAAATTTTGAGTTACTCAAAATTTCGAGATATTGTTCTTTAGATATTATTCAGTTGAAATTTTGAGAAACAAAACGCAGGGTTTTGAGATAAATTATAATGCTAATTTCAACTTGCCTAGAATTATTTAAAAAGGCTTCTTTTTATTTATTTATTTAGATTCATTTTGTGGCGGTTTATAAGGAGTAGCTCACATTTGGAGCCTCAAGTGGCTATAAGAGGAACTGCAGTTTAGATTGTTTAGTTTATCTTACTG
>VUQR01036141.1:119102-143914 GCA_015108515.1 Hemichromis elongatus
AATTTAAGTATTTTTTTTTTTTTTTTTTGTTTTTATTTTTTAATTTTTTTAATAATTATTTTTTTTTTTTTTTTTTTTTTTAAGGGGCAGAAAACAGAAGCGGAGAGATATTACCTGAGAGCTATTCAACTAGACCCGACGAAAGGAAACTGCTACATGCACTACGGTATGAAAATATAGCAAAAGATTTATTTAGAGACACATTAAACAGAGTCTGTTTAAAAATAGATATTCTAATTATAAAACCATGAATGCCTTTAATCTTCAAAAGTGTCTGCCCGTAGTTGACGGACAGTTTTGAAGTTATTTTAGTGACAATCTAGATTGAAGTGTTTCTGTACCAGCTTAATCATGCATGGCTGCCACTACTGTAAAGTGTTGCATTATTAGAGTTATGATCGGCCTCTGGATCCTTCAGCTGTGCCCACGCTCGTAATTCTTTACAAGACCAAAACTTAATGGCGTCACACTCAGAGTACAATCAAATTTACCATGTCATTTGTCAATTATGTTATAAACCAGACTGGTTCCACTCTCACTGCTGATGTAACTTGATAACAATTATGGAAAAAAAAAAAAAATCAAAGCTGGGAGTTAATAATCCGAAAATCTCACAGTGCTTTCATTAGAGTTCCATAAAAAAATGGCGGTAACAATCTTGTCGTTTAATATTTTTTGTTCGTATTAGTGCCGGCACTGTTGGAGCAGTTTGAAGCGCTGCAGATGGTGCAAACACACTCAGAAAAAGCCACGTATGCTGCGTTTATCTGCGTGAAAAGACAGAATCTGAATACACACTTTACAATTGTTAAACACGGTACCGCGTTCCTCCCACGCCGCTGTTATTGAGGCTTTTCATATCAGTTTGAAGGAACAGACTCCCTCCTGCTCCAAGGAGCTATCTCTGGGATATTCATAGGAAATGAATTCTGTGTTATCCCGCTCAAAGCACCATTGTGCATTGTCCCCTTCTCCCCTTATCTCCTTCTATTCCTCCTGGTGCTTTCTCTGCACTGATATCTTTGGTTTTGAGTTTAGATTGGTCAGTGTATGAAGGGTCTTTCTGCTGCTGACTTTGGATGAAGCGGTTTCCCCTTCTCAAGTCCTTATGCTCTTCCCCTCGATTTTCCTTTTTTTCAATGTTATCTTGTAGCTTTTTGGTATAGGTGATGTTTATTTGGGCTGCTTCCTCCCTTTATTGCACATCTGGCTGTCTTTGCTATCCTGGGGTCACTGGATGATCTCCAGGTGTGAGTGTGTTAGGAGTGATGCTATCTGTTCACATTAAAGAACAACAAATACACGTACAAAGATGTGCCCGGAAGGAAGGACACAGAGGGGGAAAGCTAAAACAAAGACCCCTTTCCTACCATTGTTCACATTTTAATGCAGAACCATTTCTAGGTAGTCTCTGCTTTGGAGTGCACTTGGTTTCCGGGAAGCTCAGGCAAACACAGTTAGCATTCAGTGCAAGAATGCAAACATACGTACACCTGAGTTCATCCCTATATTCTAATTTTTCCAGCATTCAGTAACATCTGTGGTTAGGCTTGGCTGTTCATTTATAGCCACTGATCCAGGGAGTTGAAGGTGCTGAAACAGGTGGCAAGAATCCCACAGGAAAACCTGCATCTCATCTGTGTTCTTAAACGCTGCTGAGCAAAACAATAATCCTTCTATCTATGATTGTCTGACTTGTCTCTTGTCTTCCCTGCCTCTTTTTCTGTCTCACTCATTTCTACTCAGCTTCCATTCATTTTCTTTTCTTTACACACCAGTCACCATCTTTACCTGTCATTACTCTTCTACAAGATGTCCCCGTCTCTTTCCAGTCCCATTGGTTTGCTGCAGTGCGATAACAGGGAATACAGTTGTGGATTTGCTTGAAAAATTGGAACGGAAACAAAAAGCCCCTGGAGCTCTAGTATCTTTATTTTGTATATAATGATCTGCTTAGGCACAGTTATTTCACTTATTTCTTAGCTGAATGCTAATGTCAGCAAGCCAAAATGTTAAGAGTTGATGCAAAAATCTTATTATAAGTAGGAATAAATTGAAATTTTGAACTAATGATGGCCACATACAAAATTTACTAAAATATTTCTACATCTAGTAGATTATTTGAATAATGAAGCTATGCAAAAGTTTGTGAAGTTTAAACAAAAAACAGCAAATTTCAAACTTTTTGTTTGCCTATGAAGCAAAATGATACATGTTCTAGCCACTATCAATATATTTCAATAAAAACAGATCATTTGGAAAAATCTGAAATTATTTATTGAGATGCAGAATTCAGCTAATCTGTTTTAAAATTAGATTGTGATTGGTAGAGTCTAGAAGCTGCAGGTGGGGAAGATGGAGGCTTGGATGGGGCTCGGATATGGGGAGTACGTGTCTCGCACAAATAACAGTCTGAAAGACAGAATGACAGGAAACCACTGACATTTAAAGTACACAGAACAACTTGTAAAATGTGCAAAATTATGTCAGTATTGAGTCTGATGGCATGGGAAAATGGAAGAGATGTAAAGAATAGACTAGCAGCTGAACACCCAAGAAGCAGGCGGATGAGTAATTACAGATCTCCCATACTGAACTTATGAATAAGCTTCATTTCTGTGACACAGGGGCTAACAGGTTCTTAACAAAACCTCTGCTATCCTCATCTTTCTTTCTTTTCAGGACAATTTCTGTTGGAGCAGTCCCGTCTTGGCGAGGCCGCGGAGATGGCGGAAAGAGCCGCAGAACTGGACAACTTAGAGTTTGATGTGGTCTTCAGTGCTGCTCACATGCTCAGGTTGGCTAAAATCCCCACATTGGAAAAAGCAGTGTTTCTATGTGGGGATTCCCTTACTAGTACAGAATATTGCATGAACAGATATTACAAGGAATTATGATGTTTTGGAAATTCATTATTTGCTGAGTTTGCTCTCATACTGCCTCAACATTTTTGGGTTTTTGTTCTTTACCACTGCCATTTAAAAGCCATCTTTTCAAATATAAATTATACCAGTGTTACGGAATAGTAAAATGTACTCTCAATGGAAAAGCTGCTGGTAAAGTTTTTATGTATTACATATATAAATGGAAGTGGTGAGGTTTCTGTGCAGGGCTTGTAAAGAAGCCATAGGAGAATTTTTCCCTCAAAGTTTGGCAACCGTGTACACAGACAGCTTATAAATCTTAAAATGTGTCAAAAGGGACTGCAAATGTCCTCTACTCCCAGCAACTGAGGGAAAATATTGGAATGATGAACCTCAACTCATTTTTGCTCTACATATCTGGAAAAGTCATTTCTTCTCTAAAGCATCTCAGTGCGCTGCCACAGAGGGTTTGTAAAAAGTTAAAAGTCTAAGGGTCTGACTGAGGTTTCGAGAACCTAAGGATAAATCTAAATGACAAGTCATTCCATCGAGTTCTGATGCGACAGGTTATTTTAAGGCGAGACCCTCAGGACATAAATCCAAAGAGATTAGGATTAGTCTTTATTGATATGACGCCTACCTGTCAAAGCTAAAGCTGTCCTGTCAAATAATAAAGATAAGCTACAAACCAGGGGCTTGCTTTATGTGCAGTGACTGACTGAGCATAAACAGGACGATACGAATGACCCGACAATCCAGTGCAATGTAGGATTTGTCTGTAATTGTTCTGCACAAACTAGCCCTAACTACACATAATGCAAGTAAAACATTGCTGTTGTGTGATGTGTTTTACCAACACAAATCTATGCTTTATTTTACAGGCTAACGATTAGGAAGTCTGCAATTTTCTTATCAGAAAGAGAAGGAAAAGACTTTACTTTTGACCTCCCTGATACCTAAAGATTTTTCTTTAAACGCGGCTTTCTGTAACTTTATCTGTTATTTAATGACTCTCTAGCACTTCCCCAAACAAAATAAAGACCAAGGAAGGACACTAGGAGATGACTATGATATCCATAAAGTGCTCTTTATTTAAATGCCTTATAAATACAAATTAGCATGTCAGGAAGGAAACACTTTATTAACTTTGGCACAGCAAAGTCCAGATCATGTACTCCATGAATAAGGTTAGTGTAGAGCCGATTAACTACTGCTACTGTGCATTCCCAGCTGGAATATGTCAGGGAGGACTTTTGGTACTTTAAGCAGTCTTGGCATCAACATCGTCTGCTTCTCTTTATCTATTTGTAAAGGATAACCTCGAAAGAGTCCAAACACATGATCCCATTTATGACAATGACAAGCCTGTTTGCCACTTTTTCCACAATATTGTTTACCGATAGTTATATTTGAAGCTCCAATATTTTACAACATCCATGTAGTAGACAAAGAGTTTGTACTATCATTTGACAATTTTGTGAGACAGAATGCAAGTTAGTAAGTCTTTCAAACCAATAAGTCACTTTTTAAGCCTTGGCAGGGTCAAATAGTAGTATAATTTTCACCATGACTTGCTATTCAGTCAAGTACTTTAACGCGATGTGTAAAAAATGTAGTGGGAAATCTTGCAGCTTGTAATAGTATTATACAAATTGTGTGTGCGTGTGTGAAATGTTCTTAGCTTAAGTATAATTGTGTCTACTCTAGCAGAATTTAAATGACACTAATGATTACATGAATTAATGTGACTATTTCACTGAAATGTATAAGTGAAATCTTACATGTTTCTTTCTTACGTTTCTTTCTTCTTTCTATGAGCAATGTTCATGATAATTTATATCCTAAGAAGCTTAACAATGAGTGAATACCATCATTAGCTGCAAAATATATTCGTTTTTAACATTGATAAAAATATCTGATAATGTGCACATTTTTTACTCTCTGCCCTTTTTTCTCTTCAGACAGGCCAATCTAAACGAGGCTGCGGAAAGGCAGTACAAGCATGCAGCCAGCCTCAGACCAGATGTAAGTACCTGGACTGGTAGGCCTGTTAGCACTTATCGTGGAAATGCACACACACGTCTGCACTGTAAATTCAATTTACAACATACTATGTATTACCCATCATTCTGACATTATGTTATAGTACTGTTGTTCCTGGCAAGCAGTGATAGTGCTGAATATGAAATGGAAACTGTGTTCTGGTCATGCAACCACCAAAATCCCAGTGAGAAAAGAGTTTAGTAATTCTGTTGTCTGACACTGAATTCACACTCTTAGCTTCGGAGTAAATGCTTGATCATAAAACTATAGTTAAACAGACCAAGCTTTGCAGAGATCATGATGTCTGTCTTGTCTTGATGTCTGCACAAGTGGTTGAGGAAGTTGGGAGCTATTACAGCCTGTCTGTCTGGTATACATCAGTCACTTCAAAGGGAAAGGGTGCATGGACCAGTCTGCGGAAGGTGATTTAGAGTTATAGCAACCCCTGTGTTGTTAGATGAGGTCTGAAGGAGCTTCCTGGAGTCATTTATTATGTTAGTGTGCTTACTGATGCCCTGCTCTGTGACTTATGTTCAGTTGTAAGAGAGGGTTAGACCGCATTCTGCCTCCACTGTATTAACTAGCATAAGTCCATAAGGCTACACCTTTTATAGCAGTGTTTCCCAATGTGTTTGTCTAACAAATACATTGTGCAAAAGTCTTGGGCCAACCCTTAATTATTTATAATGTATTCCAAGTTAAACCACTTAATACTGACATTTGCCTCATTCAAAAAACAAAAGAATTTCCATAAATAGCACCTTCAACACTGAGTTGGGGGCATCTTTCTATACCCTGTTTCTGGTGCGGGGGTCTACTTGTGGTTTGTGGGGAACTCTGGCTTCACTGCTTGTTTGGGGGTGCGTTAGCTGGGTACTGGGCGGTTCTTGGGCACGTAGAATCCTGGGACCCTGATCTCGATGCCGAGATCATGAAAGCCAAGGTCACGAAAGATCTTGTGACTGATGTCGTTCAGATCATAATTCTGATTGCCAAAGCTGCCAGACAGGACAGGGTTAAAAAAAAAGAAAAAAAGTTCCTTTGTTTAAGCAACCAATGATAAAATATCATCAAATCATCAAAGTTTTAGTTGCTTGACAGGCAAAAACATTATTTACAACAAGGTGATTCCTAAAGAGCTATTAGCTGAAATTTCGGAATATCTCAGCATGCCTTAAAAAAATTGAGGAAATTGGAAAACGAGAGGAGAAAAGAAAAGTGTGCTGGTGATCTTGTTAAAACTGATGGTATGCCAATGATCCAAAATGTACTGCCAATGCAGGAAAAACATAACATGCAGAAAAACACACAGTGAACACCATCAGTCATGGATTGGTCTCCGCAGAGCATGAAACAAAAAGCAGCCAACATTCAGAATTGCTTTTAAAGTCCTTCAAGAAACCTGGACAACTATTTTGAAAGACTTTTTAAAGAAATTAGAAGAAAGTTTGTGTGTTAGAGAGTTGAACAATGTTAAATAATAGCGGTAGTCTCGCAAGTTAAACACAAGTAACTTAGAACTGGTAAGATTATCATGTATGACCTCTGAAAACAAAAAATATTTTATTATATGTAGTTAACTAACCATTAATTATATCTGTTTGTATTAGGAATTTTATATATTTTATGCTAGTTGCAGCTAGCTGGCCAGCTACATGCTAACTGCTTCTGCGTTCTATTTATGACCTTAGTTCAACCTTAGTAGTTGACTCACATATCATTTCTGGTGACTTATTTTAGCTGAACAGTTTAAGTCTTATCCACCATCTACAGGTAACAGTTGGTCATAATATCGCCAAGTCATGTAGCTAACCCTCTTGTATAGTTTCCGTTTAGTCGTATATCAGCTAATGCATCCTTTGCACCAGCTAGTTTTATAAATTTGCTGAAAATGGAGCCTAGTAATACGATACCTGTAACCTTTGCTCTAACAGCTTTTGTGCTTATTATTCTTACAAGGACTTTAATTTATGTTGTCTCATGTTCCCATATTGGTGCTGTTCCTGTTTCTATGGCCCTGAAATCTATACTTTTGTAGAGCTTTTTAAAATAAGCTAATCTGACCTACCACCGTAGGAAATATCTATGGCTTGGTATTACTAATTTATACAATCTGACACTTTTAAAGAGAAGGTCTGCCTTTCTCTTTATATCATGTTTAAACCTTAAAAGCTCAGTCAGATCTTTGACTAGAAGAATACTGGTTGTCCATTTTAATTTGGAAAGCTGTGTGTTTACATTTTGTTCTGTAAGAAATATGTTTCTTCAATCCCAGTTATTATTATTCAGTCTTAAAGCCTTCACATGCACATTCAGACACACTGAGGGGCTCCTCTTTTCATTTTTCAGGAGTATAGTGCCTCTTGTCTTTGACATTTTCCCTGCACATGTCTGCTTAGTGAATGACAGTCTCTCAAATATCGGCTTAATCCAATAGCTTTCAGGTCATGAAAGATTCAGCGCTGGCTTTACGTGCTAAGAAAAGCAATGAATACGTGCCCCCAGAGAAAGGTGCGAGGGTGTTTTTCATTTTACACACTAAAACGCTGTATTTACCCACTCAGAGATTCATCTCGAATATAATGTAGAGTCTGAGCAGAACAGGCAATGCTTCCAGTGTGTGAAAATTGTATAATCATGACACAGTACACGTCTTGCTCCCAGCAAATCAAAAATTATGATACGATGAGGTTATGTTGTAATTTGTATGCGCTTAAGATCATAATCCCTCAAGATTTCAGTGCTGGTGGATGTGGCTGCACCTGTCATTACTGTTGTAACAGCAAGTGTGATTTAATACTATAACAAATGTCCTTTGAACAAGTGAATAGAATAAAATATGCTGGATAATGTGATCATTTAATGCTGTGGCTTGAAGGCCTCTTCTCAAAAGGTCCATACTTTCTGCTTCGTCACAGAGAGTAAAAATACAGTAACTTTTACCCTCAAAAAAGGCAAATTACCTGTTTTCTTTCTTCCATCCAATTCTATTGTCCCATGATTGGCTTTGGTTTGATTTAATCCAGGCAGTGTGTTTCATATTACCCTAAATAACAAAGGAACCCTCATTAATTTGAGTAAGTATACCGCTCCTGCCTACAAAATTCGTGTATGGGCAAAAACTGAGGAGCTCTGAAATATAACATTTTATTATAATCATTCTTCTTTTTTGTGTAAGTAAGAAAAACAAAAGGTTAGCTGTTTTTCTGTAAAAACGGCATTAATAAATCAACAGCTTTCCAACATTCCCACTGCGTTAAATAATCAAGCTCTATATGTGTGCATTTGTTTAGTGCGCTCACAATCACTGAAAAGTGGAATGTAAACAAGTGAAAGATCCATGCTGAGGAGAGGCAAACAGTTGTGTTCGTGCTGGGAAAATCTTTTGATTTACTTTCCAAGTTAGTAACAACATGTCATGCAGTGGGGACGCAGTCCTGGGAACAAGGCCAATCCTAGGCGATTAGGTGCAGATGATTTTTAGGATGAGATATGGGTGTATTTGTTAGCTACGGATGGCTATGACTTAGGTTTTGTAGATCCTCACAACTGGATCGCTTTTCAGGGTCATATGGTTTCACTTTGCAACTTAAAAGTATGGCATTTTAATCAAGAGGACTGCAGAAACAATCCTCTCAATGGGTTTGATCGTGCATATCACAATAAATACTGAGTCGTCCCCCACACACAATCTGTAAGCTACCTTTTTTTGTTTACTGAGGCACTGTTAGAGGACAGACTCCTATCTATTTGATCTGCACAGAGAGATTGCGTTCTATCTAATTTAATGGGTATTTGATTTTCTTAAAGGAGGGCCTAAAATAAATTTCACCAGAGCCCTTTCTTTAATCTACCATCCAGACCTGGCAGGCTTCCTAAATTGTGTATCTCACATCATTTTCTGTGTCAGATGCAGAACTAACAAGGACAGGTTTAGAAGGGTTTGCCCAAATAAATACAAGGTCAGCACTTTTGCAAAAGTACAACGATCCTGGGTCTTATCACTCTCATGCGTAACATCCACTGCTCCCTTCTTTGCTTTCCATTTCTTCTTCCAGTACCCAGCTGCTTTGATGAACCTTGGTGCCATCCTCCACCTGAATGGGAAGCTTACCGAAGCAGAAGCCAACTACCTGCGGGCTCTCCAGCTCAAACCTGATGATGTCATTACCCAGTCGAACCTGCGCAAGCTGTGGAACATCATGGAGAGGCAGGGACTCAGGACTAAACGCAGGCTTGGGATGCAGAAAGGCGATGTTTGAACTGCTCCCTCACTGATGATGTCATCTCCTTCAGAGATATGAAAGAGCTGGTGGCTCAAATTCCACTAAAGACTATTTCTTTAGAGATTCAGCTCGCAGTGCTTGTGAAAAACACTTTGAAGGTTTGAGGGCTAGGATTCAGTGGGCATGTGCTGCCTCACAGTGTGCCATATTGCCATATTATGGCTCAAACTACTAAAACAAACTTCTTTTGCATACATTTTTTTATAAAATGCTATGTTGTCAAAATGTACATTGAAATCAAAATGAAATAACTTAAAAGTCCCCCTAAAATTCTTTAAAGGTCTCAAATATCAGATAATTGTTAGTTGATATAATTTAAAAAATGTGGCATGATTCAAAGCACTTGACCAAATAAGAGCATACATTCAGGTGTAAAATCTTACTGAATGGATTTTAAAGTGTCTGCACTGATGGGTAAATCACTCAAGTTGTGTTTCATTATGTTTAACTGAAAGATGGACTAGACTTCCACAGTTGTACATGTCAGATTCTATTTGCAGGCCATAGGGAGAACTACTGTGTATGTGAAAACTTGTATAAAGTCTTTTGTTGCTCCCAAAGGAGCAAGCGATGTCACTTAAGCTTCAGTCAGTACTGATCGAGGCTGAAGATTACAGGTGTGAAAGTGAAAGTAATTCTGGAAGGGAGTTACAAAGAAGCACACTTAACAGACCAGAGAAGCATCTCAGAATTCAGTTTCGCCGCTTGAGGCGCAGAACTGAATTCCGACCAAATCGTTGTCTGTTAAGCTGCATTATAGGCAATGTAAGCAGAATTTGGGGGCTTTTTTGGACAAGGAAGAAGGTCTTCTTTTGCTTAACTGCCCAGTATAATGTTGTAAGGGTGCAATCTTAAATAGGTGGAGTAATTTTATTTTATTTTTTTGTAAAGAAAGGAAAACTAAATCCCTGATGGATTGCTAAGGATTGTCTAGCTTTGAATTTGCCTCGTAACACACTCAATTAAACATTAAAAGCATGCTGGTGCAAAAACATCTTCTAGAACCTCCTTCAGATAAAGTGCTGAACATTGCTCCTAGCACATAAAGAAATAGGTTTTAATGTACAGCCAAACAGGTCCCTGACGATTATGGTGCATTTTAAATTCTTGTGACTGTAATGATTCAAAATTCCTCAGTGGTGCCAAAGCTTGTACTGAGTCTTCACACCTCTCGTGCCAAGCAAGAACTTTTCTTCACTCCTGCGTTCCTCGTGTCAAGTAAAGATGTTACATTTCCTGTGATCAAATTTAATTTATTAATATGTTCTTTTCTTGTGAATATGCCAACACTGTGCCGTTTCATTGTCGTATCTGCCCACCCTTTCTCATTCCTCTCGACAGGCTACAGTAGGCAAAATGGCAACTATATTGAAATGGTTTCATGTGTATTCTTGTTCTCTCTGCTCAGGGACATCAGGTTGTGATTCCTGTCACAGAAATAGTTTGTGACACAGAGAGAGCTTTTAAAGCATTTTAGAGTTTTATGCCTTTTTTCTCCTGATGATTGTGATGTTTGGTTAAATTAAAGGAAATGTGTAGCTTAAACAGTGTTGTGTTTTGTAAAAGTGAACCTTTTTCCTAATAAAAAGATGATTTTTTTTTTCCCTTTTAGTGCTCCATAATGTTGGCAAGGATGCAAGTCAAATGCAACATGCATAATTTTAATCATATCTTTTAATAAGTGGTAGTGATGGTTCTACGGTGTCTTTTAATGTGACAAGGCCTGTTAACTTCATGTTAGAGATCATTGTTGACTACAACTGGTAGTTTCTCTTTGCCAGCATAAAAAGCATTTGCTTGATAGCCCTCTTTGGAATGACCAATACTCAGAACATAGAGAAAATCCAAGCAACTCAGTGAAAGCTAAGGAAATTTGTAGATTTTTACAGGGTGGAAAGGGCT
Organism: Hemichromis elongatus; assembly: GCA_015108515.1. NCBI lineage: Eukaryota > Metazoa > Chordata > Actinopteri > Cichliformes > Cichlidae > Hemichromis > Hemichromis elongatus. The sequence continues at coordinate 130,198 of VUQR01036141.1, forward strand.
CTGGGAGCTATTTCTATTCAGCTGCAGGGTCCAAGATTATCAGTTGAAACAACTGTGCGTGAATGTTTGAATGTGTCACCTCTTTATTAATGTCCAGAAGAAGACAGAAACTTCAGATGAGAGGTTCCTGAACATCTTAACTAAAGCTCAAGCGTGCTATGAACAGGAAACTGCTGGAACACCAGGGTCCCTGTCCACACTGAAGTGAGTTTGCATCGCTATGGACTGAGTGTGTGCTCCAAAATCAACACCCTTAATCTCGACTGAAATTTGCAGCCACCCACATGGACAAGCTAATGACCTTCTAAAGAAAGATTTTATGGTAAGGCCACACAAAGACTGACCTGTTTGACCACAGCGGCAAAAGGTATGCTTGGAGGATTAAAAGGTAATACTGAGAATATGGTACTAACTATCAAGCACGGTGGTGGTAGCGTCATCCTCTGGGATTGTTTTTTTTGTTTGTGTGTGTGTTTGAGGAAGGAGGACTACTTCGAAGTTCTATGATTTTACCTCAAATCAAATACAGTTGGAACTTGACACAATAGGGCAATGATCCCAAAAACACTTCAAAATAGGTTTTGGAATGGATAAAGCAGGCTAACATTAAGCTTGCTTGATAGCTGGTCCCAAATTCAACCCTATTGAAAATGTGGACTACATAAGGAAACCAACCAATTTAAATGACCTCTAGCAATTCTGCCAAGAAGAGTGGTCAAACATCTAGCTAGTATTTCCAGATCCATGTTGATGGCTGCCAAAATTGGCTGGTTGAGGTGTAATTTGTATTTAACTAAATATAAGTGGGGACGCCTATATATTACTGAACTTTCATGTATAATTTTGACCTTGAGAGGATTACAGAAAATCTAAAATAAATCTAAACATTTGCACTTAATTCTTGTTTTTGTTTTTTTTAAAGTCATCAAAGATCTATGCTGTATACTCAATCCACCCTGGAAAAAGAACAGCTCCATGACATTCATGTAAATGATGAGTGTATGTAAACTTCTGGCTAAAAAATTTTATTTAGAAAGCCATGATTCGTTTGCACCCCAAAGCACAAACCATGAATGCCGTTTCTATACAGCCATGGATCTTTGTGTCGCTTGTTGTAAACAGCCTAACAAGAAGACGAAATGTACAATTATTACCAATGTGTGCATTGTATCCAACCTCAACAAATGCCATATGCAGCAGGTTTTTGGATTTTTTTTAATCTTCCAAAAGGCACCAAAAACTCCCCTAAAAACACATTTGTCAAGAACACTAAACCTTTCCCCTTAAAAATGAATTTACAATATGAATGTTAGCTCAAGCATCAAAGTACATACCAAGCCCCCGAGGCTAGATTTGCACATGTAACAGAGAGCTGACAAGACTAATTAAAGACAGAGCTGGTATGACTAGACTAGTGCGAAGTGTAATAAGTCTTCCACAAGTATTCTGAGAAGTGACATGCCACTACTATGTGTCAGGATGCTAGTATATAAAATGCCATATGAACAGCAGCTGCAGCAGTTAGTAAAGCTTGTTAAAAGCAGACTGATTTGGCACATGTGAAGCTGGACGGTAGTGGGAGCGGCATATAATTAACAGAATAAAAGAGTGAGCAGAGTGATGATGACTGCTTAACTTTTGTGTTTGCTTGACAATGGTTTTACTTGCTTATTTGTATTCACAGAGAATACAAAAAATTACCATAAAGCATTGGGATTGAAGATATATATCAGTAGCGTTCAGTCATCAAGGTCTTCTTCTGTGTAACCAACTGCTAGTTTGACAGACAGGCACCCTCTTGGAGTTGTTCCTCCATTATCATAGTTATGCTGCTTCAGGCTCCTGCTGCTGTGGGATCTCTCTCTGCTCGTGTCCTCTACTCTTCAGTCTTTATATATTTATTGACTCTTTGTCCACTCTGTGCTTTCTCTGTACATAATGCTTGTTGTGAACTTGCAGATTCCTGACCTGCTGTTACCAGCGTGACCAACCTTCATGGCCCACACAACACTAAACATAATACTTTTAACATAGCTGCATTGTATGTGTGTTGCTGCCATGCCAGATATTAAATTCTAATCATGAGCTTGATTAAAAATGCTAGTTTTAACATTTGTACCGGATTAATTTGTTTGTGTCATGTCTCCAGGCTGTACTTAGCTTCCATCTGGTTTGGACCCACGAGCTGCCAAATCAGTCCAGGCCCTTTTGAACTCTTCCTTTGCAGTGGTGGGGGATCATATTTCAGAGTTTTTCAGATTATGAATTCTGCTTTTACTCAGCTACATATTGGTTGTAATTGCTGCACTTTTATTTAAAAGCTTTAGTTGACTAGTTTGCTGATAAACAGTGTTGTCATAGATCATGCTATATGGTATATGCAATGAAACCATTAGGAGCTGCAGCATTAAAGAGATACACATGAATAAATCTATAATTATGATCAGTTAATATCATGTGTATTTTGTATATAAATAATATGTACATTAGTCTGACAAGTGTCACTCCACATAATGAGCACTTTTACTTTGGGTACTGGACAACAACCACAGATAAACACAGATGAAGTACACTCAGGACATGCTTGTATTGGACAGTAGGACACTTTTTTTTTAGGAGGAGATCATCCAGGAGAATGCTGGACGATCAGCAGGTGGAGTTTCCCTCACTCCCAGCTGGACCATTGCTGCTCAGCATGAGCTGCAATACGGCAGCATGAGCTCTCCACAACATGCCCTAGCTCAGGCAAAATCTCTGACATTCTGATAAAGGTCAATGTGATAAATAAAATAAAATCAAGCTAAATGAAGTTTTTTTCATTTTTTAAATCGCATCCAAGACCCAAAATAGAATTATCTAGTACCAAATTCCAGGTTTACTCCATCTGATGAAGACTCAACAATGTTGAGTATTTGAGAGCTGAAATGTAATTTTCTCTCCAACCCTATTACCTACTCCTGGTGGCATTAGAAGTAAATAGTGCCACAGTCTCAGTCTCTCCCCTCTCTCACTGACACACACGCACGTACACATACTGATCCACTAATTAGAGTTGGTCTTTTCATAAACTCAACATGTTGATATCATCTGATCAAGCAGACATCAAAGACTTTGTAATCACATGCCAGACTCTCTGAGCATACCAAGCTGTAAATATTTAAGAGGATATCAAACTTGACTCACTTATTGAGTTGAATGAACTCAAAGTCCTACTTTCTAACATTTTAAAGTGTGCATTCCAAGTTAGTGTAACTCTGTGAGGACATATTTTGTTATGTAATAATAATAAGAATAACAGCACAGAATTAAAGTATGTGTTTATTATGTGTTGAAAGAAATTTGTTTTGAAAGACCATCTGCTGGATTGAATGAGTCCATCGTACCCAGAGGACCAAATAATTCATCTAAAATAGTTTCATGTGTGCTGAGGACCTGGCTCCGGAAAACTGGTCCATCCAATCAGGGCACAGTCACACGAACTTACCAAACAATATAAAATGAAATAAATAAAAAGAGGAAAGCTTGATTTCCCTTCCCCATATGTTATTCAACAAAAAATGAAAAATGCTTCTTCTGTCACACTAGAATTAAAAATCTGACAAATCAGCCCCTGTCTAATTTAGTCAAGACAATCTGTGCTTCTTACTGTACTTTACACTCAACCGCCAATTAACTGTAAGCAACTGTTTGCTTTTCAGGAGATGAAAGGGATTCACACATGAGGGCTGCATGTGTGTGGGAGGATCTATTATTGCCAGACATTTTGGGAGCAACAGCTGGAAACACTGTTAAACTACTAAAAACCACACTATGGGTATGAAAATGAGGCAGGGTCAGAGAAACGGTTCGACCTTCTCTACTTCAGCCGGCAGCAAACATGGGAGTAGGGGAAAGGCACATGGGAAGCAAACTGAATTTCATCAGCATTAAAAAAACCCAAACATGTTCATTAATGTCTCTCAAGTGAATTTAGTGTTTCGTTTATGCAAAATAAGAAACATCTCACACCCCATCGAGCATTAAAGGGGTGCTAAACTTATATCTAAACTTAGTTGGTCCAAAGCTCAACCATTGGCACTGTCCCAGCTATTAAAGAGTTATAAACCAATGATCATAACCAATGATAAAACAAAAATATTTTATATGTATTACTTTATTACAGGCTCTAGGCCCAATATCAGGACATACACATATACAGAGAAGAAAGAAAGAAAAAAATTTACATAAACATATGAAAATATAAAAATACACCCTTTTTCACGAGTCTTAAAAGGCACTCATACCAATGCTTCCATAAATGTGATTGATATTGTACCGAGCTACACATAGGACTTGTGAGCCTTACTATAATCCAGTTTTGTGACTCATCAAGTCGACACATAAACTTAAACATTAGGTTCCTCAAAAGGGCCTGTAAACAACTTAGCCTCACGTCACAAAAAAGCTTACTTGCACTGCTACTCCTAGGCTTCTTCAACAATATCCTCAGACAATTATTATATGCTACCTGCAGTTTGCGCATAGTCTCCTTTTTATAGTTGACCCATAATGAGGCTGCATACATAGGGGTGCAATAAGCACGAAACAAGTGCACCTTCACATCATCAGAGCAGTAATGAAATATAATAATATAATAACTAGTAGCAGTAAAGTAACTAGTAGCCCAATTTTGCAAATAAGTGTTGTGGAGCGGGAGGATAAAGTTCCATAAAATGAAAAGTTAAGCACCTTAAAAGTATGAATCTAAGTCTGGTAATTCAGCTAATGTTCTTTCCACTTATAATAGTACAAAATTTGCCAAGAAAACTGATACACCTACTGATGGACAACTGATGCTGACTGTGCCAAGAATGAATAAAAACTGTATCAACAGCAACCTCTCCTGATAGATTTGGTAAACTACAGCTAATTGTTTTAAGCCAGTGCTTAACAAAGAGTTAGAGGGTGTGTGTGTGTAGACTCGGAGCATCACCTTTTATATTTTATTTCATTGAGCGTTCACATGGGCATGAGGGAGTATTTGCCTTGGGTGTGAATGGAAAATGCTAGCTGTGACATGTATGGTTATAAAAATATAGAGCAGTGAAACAGGTTTTCTAGCCATCCACTTCAGCTTATACAGTTCAGGGAGTTCAGGAGTCTATCCCAACAACAAGAGGGTGAGATTGGTGAAAACATATCAGTACAAACACCTCATACTAACTGTTAAGCATGATGAAGGAGTGGTGATGATTTGGGCTTATTTTGTAGCCACAGTATATGGGACCCTTGCAGTCATTGAGTTGAACATGAATTCCTCTGTATACCAAAGTGTTCTAGAGGGAAAGATGAGGCCATCTGTCCGCCAACTTAAGCTTGGCTGAAATTGGGCAACAGGACAATGATGCCAAGCCAAATCAACAACAGAATGGCTAAAAAAAGAGAATAGAATAAAGGTTTTGCAATGGTCCAGTCAAGGATTAAAGCTCGACTTGAGTGAAATACTGTGTCCTGACCTTAAGAGAGCTGTACATAAATAACTGCCCACAAACCTCAATGAATTGAAGCAACACTGTAAAGAAAAGTGGATCAAAATTTCTTCACAATTATGTGAATGTCACGATCCTGGGTCTTTGACCCAGCGTTTTCAGTTTACGTTTTGAGTTCTTAAGTTATTCCTTTATGTTGAGTAATTTGGATTATCTTTTGGTTGCCTTTAGTTTAGTTATGTTTCACTTAGGTCCTCTGTGTTAGTCTGTCATATTTCTTGTTTTCTTGACCTTGTTGTGAAGCTGTATTGTCATGTCTGCTTTCCATTCTGTTTCCTGTTTTATTTTGAAGGCCTGTGTCCTGTGTCAGTGTAGTCAGCTTTGCTTCCTTTGTCTCGTTATGTCAGATTAGTGTCAGCTTGCTCTCCATGTGTTTCCACTTCCCCTTGTGCGTATTTAGTCGGTGAGTTTCTGTTCATTCCTTGTCAGGTTGTCTGTTGTCCACGCTATATTCTCTGTGCCGTGTTCCCAGGTTTCATGTTGTTTGTTTAGTTCTCCCAGTTTAGGTTAATGTTAGTTTTATTTCAGTTTTGCCTTGCCTTTTGTTTGTACTTTTTTTTTTATCAGCCTAAGTAATCGGCTTGCTTTTTAATACATTCAAATTTTGTCCAACGTTCCATTTTGTCTGCTTTTTGGGTCCTCTTCGTCACTCTATACAGTCTGCCTCTGCCAGACTGTGACAGTGAAAGGCTGATGGAATCAAACAGAAAATTATTACTTCAAGTTTTTACTGCTAAGGGTGCTTCTAAAGTAACATTGTTTTTCCACATGCCTGCAAAGAGCGTATGAAAGCTTTCTTTTTCTCATAAAAAAATAAAGGAACAACAATAAGTTACAAAAGCTTAGAATTTAATTTCCTTAACCTCGCACACATTACTTCAAAATGCGTTCAAATGTTATGTCCAGCACAAATACAAACATAAAGATTAGAACAGGAATAAACACGCATAGACTTTAATTTGGTTCTACTGGAGTATTTATAAAGCTATATTATTACCAAATTAATAAATTAGATAGGAATCTACATTATATGACCACAAGTATTATATTTAGATATTCTAATACTAAGCAGTAACACCTGGTAAGTAAACTAACTTTTATTAGTACTTCTGCTCCAAAGTAATGAAATGTAAATATAACTTTTCTCACAGATTGTGTTGCTGAAAATGACAGAGTTTATTGCAAATTTGTCTAAAAATGTTAAAAATGTGGTCAAAATGGTGCAAAAACTTCATCAAAGCCATCAGGATGTATGCTTGAAATGTACTGTTTCAGGTAGCCATGTTGATCTTGCACATGTTCCTCTCAGCTGTACTGAATCACATACTCTGGATATATTTGATTTGGATCAAAAATGACAAAAATTCTAGGATCAGAGACATCATTAACACAACTGTCATGCAAGTTTTCGGGACTCCCATGATCAGGCTTTTGGAAATCACGTTTTCCAGCAATTGATTTTCCAGTCATCACCCGAGCCAAAAATATAATTCGAGGTACTCCAAAGCTGCTCTTACTGTATTTGTCGGCATATGTTGCGTGTTTGGCAAAATAAATTCCTATGTAAAAAAAAGAAACTCAGATCAGCTAGCGAAGAAATGGTGAAGAGTTAGGAATCCATATTTGCACAATTATGAAATGAACTTACCTTTGCCAAGTAAGCTGCCATGTTGTCCAGCTAACCGTACATCAAAGTTATACTTGCAAATGTAATCCACATTTTTGATATCAGTCCCATGAAAGAGTCTTCTCTCTTGAATTTCTTTGATGCCTTGAATCCTCATTAGCTGTCTCTTTTTGCTTTGATGCAAATATAAGAAATTGGTAACAAAAAATGGAAATTATTAACAAAAGACATGTTAAACTTAACTTACCTGCAATATAATTCCCAAAGATCCAAATTCTGTATCCTGTGGATTGACAGAATGGTTTTGTCCAACAGCCCATCAGCCTTTACATAATGTTCCACTGTCTGATACTCAGGGGAATGTACACTCAGAGGGATTACCTTTAAAAAGTATCAGAAGATAATTATTGCTAAAAATCTTTTAATCTATGCTTCTAACTCTTTTGTGTGTTTGTGCTCTAGCTGTATGAATTTTTGGACATTAAGTCACACTTTTGTCACCTGATATGGACATTCAGGATCAAACGATTCCCAGAAAACAGGAGCAAGGCTGAAACAGGAACACCTGTGGGAGGAGAGTTAAGTTTCCTTTATGCTGAAACTTTCACTTTCATTTTGATAGAAACTATACTGACATTAACTTGTAAAGCTCACTGGTGTTACTTTTGATAATTTTACCTTTTTTCAATGTTGTAGCTCCTCGTGATTCTTTTTTGCCTCCCTGTGGTGATGTCTGTCAGTAGCATCGCTGCACAGAAACACATGTATTAATCTGAGCCAAGTTCTTAATGTGTGAATGAAGATTGTGAGCATGAAAATGCGCAAAATTACCAGAGAAATCAATCTTGCCCGTATAACTGAAAAATGACATGTTTAAAACACCCTTGGAGTTTTTCAGGTAAAAATTTTCAACATCCTCACTGCTAAAGGGGAGATCGGGGTCATCCTACAGAAAAGGGACAAGAAACTAGAAATGTAAGCTTTACTTTACTTGACAGTACGTAACCAGATAGTGTGATCTAAAGGAATACACAAGTTACCTTCAACCGGTGCCACCGTCCACAGTCGGCCAGGTAATACCAGCACCAAGGGGTGTCAGATGTATCCATATATTCCACTTCTGTGTTTTCACACATTTTTTTGTGTTGTTGTTTCTTGTGGTCAGAAATTTAATTGATTATATCACAGAAAAAGCTGAAAAATTAACCAGATTCCTCTCTATGACTTAACAACTACTAAACTACTGGTGTTTCTGACTCCTCATGATTCAAATCTCATTCATAGACACACCTTCTACATAGCCCTATAAAGCAAAGTAGATCACATGACATTGCGTGCCCAGTATAATTTGTTTCAGTCTTCTAACCTGAAAGATGCTCTACACTAATTATTTTAAGTATTTAAATTTAAAAGTTTATTAATTTTGACATGCAAATTACAGACATGTATAGCTTAACACACTCATAGCTTTGAGATGTTTTTTTCCCCATACGTTTAATATAAATGAACTCAAAAGTACCACAAGTGCACCACCTTGTGGCATCACCTTGTGCAGGTTGAAAACACATACAAACATGGTCATACAATTAATTGAACAAATGCACACAGAAACGTAATTTTACATTACAGTACAACATATGCGCTGAGCGCATTTTTTTTTTTTTATTACACAAAGTGCAAAAATAAATCTGCATTATTCAGGTTTTAACACCCAGATGACTTGGAAATTAAATTCAATGCTAAACTGTTACAATTTTAAAAATTAACTTCATTGGAGGCAACATGGTGGTGCAGTGGTATCACCTCACAGGAATAAGGTTTATCCTGCCTGGGGGTGTCCCTGTGCCTTTGTAGATTTCCTCCAGGTGCTCTGGTTTCCTACTATAGTCCAAAACATCTACACTACATTGCCAAAGTATTCACTTTTCTGCCTTCACACGCATATGAATTTGAGTGATATCCCATTCTTAATCCATAGTGTTTAATATGATGACAGCACACTCGTTGGAGCTATAAAAGCTTCACTTTCTGGGAAGGCTTTTCCCTAATTTAGAAGTACGTGAGATCAGACTCTGGTCTTCTATGGGAAGGCCTGGCTCACAGTCTCCGCTCTAATTCATCCCAAAGGTGTTCTATCAGGCTGAGGTCAGGACTCAATGCAGGCCAGTTACATTCTTCTACACCACACTCCCTCATTCATGTCTTTATGTAACTTGCTTTGTGCACTGATGCACACTCATGTTGGAACAGAAAGGGGTCATCCCCGAACTGTTCACACAAGGTTGGGAGCATGATGTTGTTCAAAAACGGTGTGCTGAAGAATTAAGAGTTCCTTTCATTGGAAGTAAGGGGCCGAACAAACTCCTGAAAAACAACCCCACAGCATCATCCCTCCTCACAAACTTTACACTCAGTACAGTGAGGTCAGACAAGTACCCTTCTCCTGGTAACCACCAAACTTAGACTCATCCATTGGATTGTCCGATGGAGAAGCGTGATTTGTCACTCCAGAGAACACATCTCCACTGCTCTGGAGTCCAGTGGTGGTGTGCTTTACACCACTGCATCTAACGCTTTGCATTGTGCTTGGTAAAGTAAGGTCTGGCTGCAGCAGCTTGGCCATGGAAATCCATTCCATAAAGCTCTCTATTCTCAGTTCGTAAGCCAATCTGAAGGCCATGAAATTTGGAGGTCTGTGGTGATCAACTCTGCAGAAAGTTGACAAACTTTAAGCACTATGCACTTCAGCATCGGCTGACTACTGTAGGATTTTATGTGGCCTATGACTTTGTGGCTACGTTTACACACCTATGGCCATGAAAGTGATAGGAATGCCTTAATTCAATATACGCAATGGCGGGTGAATACTTTTGGCAATATATTATATTTTAGGCTAATACATGTGGATGTGAATGACTCATTGCTTCTCTGTTATGAATGTGACAGACCCACAATAATTAAGAAAATGGAGAAAAAATGAAGAAAAACAGACGAACTTGGTTGAAAACGCCAATGAAATTCAGCAGTTAAAAAAGATGCACAGAAACGAATTGCTCAGGGACGACATCACACATTTTACATATTTATGTCATTATGACACAATTACAAAACCTTTCATGGAAAGGGGGGAAAAGTGCAGAGGTAGGAGCGTTTTTATGACAAAAACATGAACAAAAATCCATGCTTATATAATACATGGTACTACTAGACACAGATTTGTTAGAATATGGTGCACAATGAGTGAGCAGAGCATGTTCTTGTTTTATAAAGATCCATATGTATGGCACTGTGGAAGTAGAGGGAGTAATGTAGCCGGTGGTCGGATATTGCCTATGATCTACAGGCTGCAAGCACCACTCTTATTTCATCTAAGCAAATGTGCACACATATTCAGCAAGCAAGCATAGACTCAGGGTTAAAGATAAAATCAGCACAAAGACCGTCTTCCATTAGCAGTTTTTAAGCCAAGGAAACATTCTAACTTCTGGGTCCAATTATGTATGCTGTACAGCATACAATTTGACACAAAGTCTTTATTATCTTTCCAACTTCCTCAAAGGCACTTAGATGACCCATGCTCCATTCAGCCATGGAAATCAATGATCCTGTCATCTAATTTCAAGTCTTAGCTTTTCCAGCCTTTTGAAAAATAAGAAGTCAGTATCATTTTCTTAGGCATCAGTAGAACTCAATCAGATACTCTGGATAAATCTGATTGCTGTCAAAAATGACATAGATCTTTGGATTGGCCATATCGTCCACACAACTGTCATAGAAGTTGGTGAAACTGGCATCCTTAGAGGGTGGTCTGCAGTACATTGGATGACCAACTGTGTATTCTCCAACAATCACTCTGGCAAGGAACATGGTCTTATAGGGCGGCTCACTCGCAAATATTGGTGGTGCGAGTCCATGTCTCTGTAAGGTGGTGTTGTGTTTCCCTGTGGTGTGACAGAATTTACTGGAGTATTTGGCATCGCGGGCAAAGTAGCTCCCTGCAGGAATGACAAGAGCGCAATGTTAAAACTGGACAAAAGGAGAGTAGCAAAGTCTTTCGAGATACAACATAAAAGATCTACCTTTGCCATAGACATCGCCGTGGCTTCCTGTGAGCCGCCAGTCAAAGTTAAATGTACATATAGCTTGTATATTGCTGTGTCCCGTACCATGAAACAGCATTCGCTCCTCAATATCCAGAGTTCGCTTGACTTTTCGCAACTGTGTTTTCTTCCTTAGAGGAGCACCAAGGAATTACAACATCAAACAAATAATGACTTTGATACTGCGTGTGTGTACAAAGTTTGATCAGTGAAAAGTTCAGCAACTTTTCCCATGAAAAGCAAAAAACACACCCAATTTAAATTTTGCACCCTCTGTGCACTTCAAGATTTTCACCTTGTGCACCTCTCGATCACTTCCAGTACTGCTGCTATTTTTAGATCATTTCCCAGAAGGCTTGCTTGGACCACGTACACAGTGCAGAAAGCAAACTTCAACTAAATCCACTCACATGAAACAGTTTGGAAATGGCTGTGGGCTGTCAGCTGTGAAGATACATACTTTGTACCAATGCTCCTAGTGTCTAAAACTTGTGGCTCAGGTGGTAGAGCGGGTTGTCTACCGACTGGAAGGTTGGTTGGTTGAACTCCGAGTTGCAGCTGATGCATCTGTCACAGTGTGAATGTGAGAAAGGGCTTACGTATAGATAAAAGCAGTGTGTGAATGTATGTGTGAACAGGTGAATAAGACTTGCTTTAAGTCCTCAGTTAAGCAGAAAGATGCTGTACAAATATAATTAAAACAACAATAATAATTATTATTATTATAATAACAACAGAACAATAATTTATTGTGTGTGTTTTCACTGGCATGTGCAAGAGAAAAAACTGTGAACAGCATTTGTTTCTGACTCAGTCACCTTGCACTATATTCACCTCATGGGGACTACAGCTAACCTTAATCTAACAATTTATAGAAAATATGTGCACACGTGGGCATTGAAGGGGATAAGTTTCTGGTTCAACTGAATGGTTATCATCAAACAAAGAAAAACAAAATCATCTTCCTTTTCAGTAGGCTGGAATGAGCAGCCAGCTCAGAAACTTTCCAATCACAAAGCATTTTTAGTAAAGTAATTTGTTCAACCACGTAAACTTATGAGTACATTGTAAATTCATCCCACTGGCATTACATTTCTGGGATATTTTTGAGACAAAAAATGTGGCACAAACACCCTGAACTGTATCGGCTGCCAACATGCCACTGCACGCCCACACAGTGAGCACTGTAAAGGCAGGAATTTTACTTCCTTTGCCCTATTTGACAGACTTTGTTTCCTTTATGAAATGAAAAATAAATCACATTCAAGTTAAAGAGATTCCTTTTTGACACAGTGCAGGTGATCCAGTGTGAATTACAGATGCATACTGGAACTTTTCTACGGAGTGATCTAGAAATAGCACAAGTGCACATTGTGCACAGGCTTGAAAAAGACATCGGGTGAAAGGGGTGGATTTGTGGAATTCAGTTCAATTTTTTAATTTGTGATAAGTAAAAAATCCACCAACTTTAATGGAAATTTGGGAAAACTAGAATTTATATTTTTCCGTGTCACTAATAGAGTGCAATCAAGTGTAATTAAGGCAGTACATACAAGGAAACATTTTTTCCTTACAAAAATATAGAAAACAATATTCTACCTGCAGAAGAACTCCCATAAATCTAGGTTCTGGATCCTCTGGATGGATTTAATTGGATGATCCATTGTTCTTTCATACAGTCTGGCTACTTCTTTAAATTCATATGTGTCTCTGCCAAGCTGGATGAGCTGCAAATGCAAGAAACACTCAAATAGCTCTACTGTTTTCTGCAATTTGTTTCAAATAAAAAAAAACAAAAAAAAAACATTCCAGTCTCGCCCCTGTGGGCGGTCTATCCTCTAAGCTCGGGTCCTCTACCAGAGGCCTGGGAGCTTGAGGGTCTTTAACTGTTATTAAAGTTTGCGCTCTTCTGGACATAGATCTCTGATGTTGTTCCTGGGATCTACTGGAGCCACTCACCTAGCTTGGGAGTTACCGCACCTAGTGCTCCAATTACCAAGACCCCAAGTGCAGGCTGTGTAAAGATGCCCCTGGGACAATCCAGCACATAACAGCAGGGTGCAGGAAGGCAAGGCATACATGGAACGCCATAACCAAGTGGCCGCATAGTATACAGAAACATCTGTGCTGAATACGGCCTGGAAATCCAGAGGTCAAAATGTGAGACGCCCCCTAGGGTGGTGGAGAATGACCGACATCCTGTCGGACTTCTACATACAGACGGACAAAATGGTGATGGCTAAGCAAAGGATATAGTGAAGGTAGACAAACAGAAGAAGACGGCCGTAGTGATAGACGTAGTGGTTCTGAAAGACAGCAACATCAGGAAGAAGGAACATGAGAATCTCGAGAAATACCAATGGCTCAGAGAAGAGCTCGAGAAGATGAGGAGGGTGATGGTAACAGTGCTCCCAGTGGAAATCGGAGCACTAGGTGCAGTGACTCCCAAGCTACGCCAGTGG
>VUQR01036142.1:0-22028 GCA_015108515.1 Hemichromis elongatus
CAGTGTGTGCCTGTACGTCTGTGTCTATATGTCAGGTTGTGTCTTAGACTCCACCTCTCTGAGAACATCTCGAGCTCTCCAAGATATGGAGGCCTATCTCCCCTCACCACACTCCCTGCCAGTGACCGATGCCCTCAGATGTTGGTGCATTGGTGGTTCTTGGTGTCTGGGGCTGGGCGCTTATGTATGTACCGGCTCACTCCTGGTGACCTCTTGGCGGGACCGGCACCTGTGGCCCAGGCTGGGGCCCCTTCCCGGGGGTGGGGGGCCCTCGGGCCTCTGTCCTCTGAGCCTGAAGCTCGGTCCTCTCTGGCACAGCTGGCTGCCGGCAGAGCCCGCGGACACGCCACTGCAGCCCCCTCTGACCTCCGCTCCATGGCTGCAGGGTGACCCTTCATCTGGGGCTCTCCTCAGCTCTTCCCAGGAGGGTGGCACAGTTGAACCTCTGGTGGTCCTCCTTGGGATCTTGTACTCTGGGAACTCCGGATGTCTGGGGCCTAGGTCTCCTCCATGCCTGCTTCATGCCCTGAGGGACGGGGCTGTGGCTCCCCACAATCCCTAGCACGTCGTTACATGGAGAAACCTTTTGAATACAAGCACGTGTGTGTACAATATCTGTGTGTGTACACACGGGTGTTCACAGACAAAAATCACACCTTTCTTGGCTGCTACTTCAAAGCACATTGTTACGGTCTATCTTGCGTGCTGCACAATAACATTTAATATTTACTATCTAATATATAATGTCAGCCAGTCTATTTTAAAAATTTGTTTCTCTCTCCTCCTTTTCTTACCATCTCTTCCCCCCTCTGTTTTTCTTTCTCTCCATCTCTTTCTTTCTCCCTGTCCTATCCCTCAGTCATGTCTGTCCCGCCTGTAACAACTGAAAATTAAAAAAAAAAAAAAGAAAAGAAAAAAAAGCACTGCTCAGTTTGAAAAGGTGATATTTTAGGAGAGAAGGAGGATTTTGAATTTTTTTACAATGTTCATTTGTTAACGCAATACATAAACATTGCACAATCATCTGTTTTAACTCAACACTACAATCTGAATCTGACACCATCTCCCCGCTGCATTCATAAACTTTTTCAGGGCATGTCAGCAGTGTGGGTTATGATGGGAAGCGCAAACCGGTTCCCAGTAGTTTAGTTTCTTGGAATTGTAAGTCTGATTGCCTAATGATCCCGTTCATGTGCCGGAGGAGGAAAATACAGATGCAGTCTGATAAAAGGACGACAGCTTTTTATGAAAAATGACAACTGCATTGTGCTGCAAACACAACTTTGGCTCTTTGTGAGCAAGCTGACGCTGTTAGCCAAGAACCGAGAGTGAATGCTGACCCCAGACCAGCAGCCAGACCCTGAAGTTCAACAGGTAGCCTTCATTTCTACTTGTTCATGTTTATAAAGTAGAATCGCTCTGAAGATTTGTGTTAATGTGTGGGACTAAGGTTTATACTGTTCAATGGTAATTATGAGACAATGCATTTCATAATAATAATACATAATAATTCAGAATACATTGAGTAGTATTACTAATTCCTTCATCATGGGAGTAATTAGTAACATACTGCATTAAATTTAAGGAAAGTGTTATGTGATGTAGTGTTATGTAATAATTACTTTTTTGAATAACAACCCCAATGCTGATCACAGAAAAGAGGGGAAATACCTCCAACACGAACAAACATCTGTCCCACAGCATGCAACTAATTTGCACAAATATAATGTCTTTGATATGCTGCGTAGTGATGGTGGTGACTCTCAAAGCAGAGCCAATGAGAAACCAACGAGAATCAATAAGATAATCCATATAGAGTGATATAACGATAATGAAAGCAGAAGTGCTAAATTCTTACGAATTCCCATCCCTGAGTTTGGGTCTATTATAACGATGAGTCAGTCCACCACTTTAGCTTAGACTAAACTGAATTCTTCCCAAAATCTGTTATCACTTTTTAATCTTTTTCTTTCTTTTTTTTTTTTACCACAGATCCCAAGCAGAACTCTTGTACACTATGGGCTCGTGATCAGGCTCATGACTACTGAGGAGGCGGAGTCCAAAAGAAACTTAATGACGTTAATGACTCATCACATTTTGGCTTTGACGTGTTGAGTGTTTAGGAAAAAATGGTGAGGATGCACCCCTAGGGCAACATAGTGACACAAGAACACGCGTTAAATTGCCATTAACCTTCACCCATTGCAATAGTTCAGTTAAAAAAAAATCCATCAGCCAACAAATTAGGCCACGATCACTGTGCTGCATCCCCATCAGTGACTTTACCTCCACCCACACAGAGCAAATACACGGTACTGAGCAAGTTCCCTGCACTGACCTGTAGCTACATTCAGCAAGTTTTAACTCCTTTTTAATTTGTTCCTGTTGTTCCTTACATTGATCTACATCCCACTGGTTAAATAAGATATTTGGGATCATTTCTGATAGCTTTGTAGACCCAAGGTTTACAACTGGGACTAGGGTAAAGTGATTTGAGTTCATACAGATCAGAGATATTGTTAAAGTCCAAGTCAATGTAACTAAAGCAGTGGAGACACTGAACAAACAAAAAGTTTCATCATCGTACATACTAAAACACACATGTGTTAAGGTTTTGGTGATTCTTTCCACTTCATGAAGGTTCGTGACTACAATATTCATAATCTTACTTCTACAAACTCAAGAATAAAATTTAGCCTTGTCTTTAAAAAAAAATATATAAAGTGCTTTATTACTTGCAGAACTATGACAGCAAGTAAAACTATAAGAAAATGAGAATTAAAGAGACTCTAGTTAGTTTGTGAGGCTTGCACAACTAGCTGGGAACTTCAAAAAAGACATCCCAGGCATTGGCTAAATCTCTACACACCTCCATTTCAAGCTCACTGCAAGACAATAAATAATAAATGGGTGCAGACACAACCCAGCACAACCTTCCTCAGGTGGAGCACGTGACTTGTGATGTGTATTGTTCCAGTGTACTACGAATGCACGCCTGCGCGACGTCAGTGACAAAGCATCAGAGGTCTCTCAGGGTGCAACTGATCCTGAGCTCCATTCAGCAAACAAGAACAACAGTGATTTGCTAAACTGGTGTGTCCACCACTTCTGTGTCAGGGTGATTTACACAAATTACTGTAATAACTGTACCATTGCACAGATAAATGGCTGCATCTACTGTTGATTTTTTTTTTTTTTTTTAGCACTGATTAACGGCCTCGTTAGCAGGAACATCACAAAATGCAAATTAAAGAATTCTGAATTTTTCCTAAGTAAATTCAGCAGTTTATGTCAAGCAGCTAAACTAACATACCAACTCAAGCTAAGGTAACTCAAGGCCTGGATCAGGATTTAAGGAAGTATGATAGATAAAGATAGATAGATAAAGCAGGTTAAAACTTGCACTGTGGATTTTTTTTCCCTTTCTCCTGCACTGATTTCAACATTCTTGGAAACTTTCATAAGAACATATGACCAAATATGTATTATCTGCCACATTAACATGACTACCTTGGCAAAGCACTTCTTGTCCTGGGTTAAGAGGACAGCCTTTCCTGAGCCTGGTCTGCACACACGAGCCATTTCCCTGAGACATGAGGGGTACAGGTCCCAGTTCTTCTTCTTGGAGCCCATTCTTTGAGAAAACAAAAAAAACAAACAAAAACCCATACACTTATACCATATAATATCTACATACAGGAAACAAATCTTCTAGTGTGTATGGTTACGATACCTCTTGCCAAATGGCATATCAGTGATGATAATATCAATAGAGCTGGTCCTTATTGGTAAGCTGCACAGATCCCACTGCACTGTGTCAATAGGCAATCCAGATATTCTGTTTGAAGCCAGAGAGCTTACATCATTACGGGGCTCAACAACCACATGTGCTGCATTCAGTCTTGCTCTTTGTGTTCACTCTCACCTGCCCTTGTCCTCCCTGCGTTTCTGGATGTGACATATATTGTTTACTGTGCGGTTAACTGCCATGTCATTGTTGTCGCCAGCAATATAGAATGAACTGCTGAATTCAATGGCACCCTGGAGAAGAAAAGCAATACACAATTAGTGGCCTGTGGTTTATTGTTATTAGGATCTTGAGGCTATCGCTGAATAATTCTGCTTCCGCAGAGTCTCAGGAAGACATATTTGCTAATCTCCCCCTTTAGCAGTATCCAGGTTGTGTGATCAATATTGCGGTAATAGCAAGGTTGCAGAATGTGGATGGCAATATACAGGAGATAAGTTATAGACTGCTGCAGGCTCAAATCATTCGACTCAGAAAACAAAAACAATATTTGAAGTGTGCAATCTATAATTTCGTAATCAAGCAAAATCTTTCATTGGTACCCACGACAATTGATCTAACTGTGTGGAAGCACTGATGTGTAGACTTTCCACTGTGTAGTGCTAAATTATCTGCTCTTTCTTATAAAAACTGATGTAGTTTAAGCACAGGTTAAGGTCATTCTCAGGGTCAGGATAAGCTGTGTCTCACCTCCAGTGGTATAGCTCCAGTCCCACACATAGGGTCAAGTATTACATCAGATGCCTGAGGTTTACACAGCCTGTCAACAGACACGGAAATAAACAACGTATTTCACAAGCATTTCATCTCATATCATATTTATCTCCCCAAGTTTCCTTGTAACATTCAATATTACACCCTTCAGATGCCCCCAACTCAGCAGTACACATAAAGTCAGCACATACAGGGTCCCTGCATCCAGGACCTAAACTGTCAAGAAATCAGACAATAGACAATAACGTTTTCTTATTCTGGTTCTGGACGACCTGACAGAAATGACTTGCACAGCTTTAATGGAATGAGTCATAAAGGTTTTACAGTTTTACACACTGTCCACACAGACTTTCTACATGGACAAAGAACAATGACGCGTGCATATTTAAAGAAATTGTTCAGTGTTCATGTATTCCCACCTTCAAATCAACTCATCTACCCCTACATCCGTGTGCTTCTCCGATTTTCACCTTTTCCAAAATTAGGAGGGCATACCTATGAATTTCACGCGCTAATGTGCTTTTATGATGGTAATGTGGGATTAAAACACAGTGACAAGAACAAACAAGTTCTTGTCATAACATACCATTGTGCCATTTCCAGGTTATTTTGCTTTGCCTGACTTGTTATTTCATGTATACAGTGATCAGTGGTTATTAATTCTTTCCTTTTTCTTCCCCCTATTCACTTCAGGGTTACAGTCCAAGCTGTCATGGAGTGAGAGGGGATGTACGCCTTGTACAGGTCACCAATCTAACACAGAGAGAAAGACTCCACATGGAAGAGGGTAGCCGGTGGTTTCAAAACCAGGACTATCTTGCTGTGAGACGATGAAGGCAACCATCAACAATAACTTAACCTTACAACTGGAAATTAAAATGTACATAATTTTATGTTTGAAAGCAGCCACAAGTTTGCTCCCCAACTTAAAGTGTTGTATATTTAAATGTTCACAGTTTGAAATTAATTTATCCAATTATTCCAGCACGTAGTTTAATGCTCAGTGTGAATGCTTTATTTAACGAGCAACAGAAGAGTCACCAACATGCTGATGACGCCCAAACCAAACAATTGTAAATGTATGCAAGGAGACGTCCAAATATTCAAGTGAATATCGCAATCTCTGTTTCGAAGGCGCAAGAATTCAGATTTTATTGTCTCAACACAAAAACATCAACACCTTTTCACTGAGCTCGTGCTTATCTTTATGGAAAATGTGAGTTAGAAGGACAGTACATTGTGTTTTGTTACACCGTCAAATAAAGGCTGACGTACGAATAGGAGACAAATCGCAACACAGAGGAATTCCTCTTAGTATGATGCAATACAATATAAAATACAAAACAAACCTGCATTTCATCAGGGTGCTAAGAATGACTGCCTCACTACCCGCCTGTCTGAATCCTCAACTAACCTCATCAGTTTTAACACAACAATCATCACTATTTAATAGAAAGCTTTTGGAGCCTCAGTCAGATCTATGTAACTGAATCAGACACTATGCCAAACAGTGAACGTGCACCACTGTTTACTGCGTATCTGCAAAATAAAGAAATTAAAAGGCTGCAGGCAAACAGACAAATCATTTTCCCATCTGGCAGCTTTGACATAGTTGAATTAAATAAAAATATTATGATAATAGAAATAATAATAAGGGAAATGAATAAATAGGTGAGCAAAAGAAAAAGAGAAACATGAACAACAGCCATAGACACCTTATACAGCGCATCTTGGAAAAACAAGTGTGTTTGGCACAACAGAGCATTCTGATCATAATTCTGATTGCAAAAGTTGCCTGACAGGTTAACAACAACAACAAAACAAAGTCTATACGTAAAGCTGGATTTAAGAAACAAGAGTTTAAAAGTTCTAGTTTTTAGACAATGTGCAGCGCCATCTTGTGCCAGTACAGAACTTGACATCACTAGAATTGTTGGTTGGTTGCTGCCAATAGACCCTAAAATAGTTTATGTTAGCTAACTAGTGACAGAACTGATAATTAACTGGAAAACAAGGAGACTAAAAAACAAGTATATACTGTCAGCTTTCACTCTGCCTCTTTAGAACTAAGTGGTTCTTCAGTGAATCAGCTGATGTACGCAAGATGCGATCAGAGCGACTTAAAGCAATAAATCAGTCACCCAAACATTTTACTACATGAGCATCACGCCACCTCAGCTCAGTAGTTAGAGCAGGTCATCCTCTAATAGGAAGGTTTGTGGTTCGATCCTTGGCTGCTACAGTGTACATGCTCTAAGCTGTTTGGGTCTGCCTGGGAAAAGAAAGAAGGACTATTTTATTGCATAAAATGGTGCTGATCACAACTTGCGGAAACTGTTGGACTCCAGCTTGCCGGTCCGGTGAACCACTGGTGCACCTGACTGAAACAAAGTGATCTACAAACCTGAACATTATGGTTGACAGGTGGATTTTCATTTGAGCTAGTAGAGCCACTTACTGCTAAAGAGACAAAGTCAAGGTGGACAGTATATCCTTGCTTTTATAACATAAAACTCATTGTTGAACCCAGGGGGAGAACAAGACTAACCCCCTAAAACTGCTTTTTAGTTTTATGGCCCACTGAGTTTTCGGTTCTGTCAAACGTTGGCGAACATAAACTAATGAAAGCTTATTAGCGGCAAACAACAAACCAACAAACCCAGTGACACCGTGTGTTCTGTCCTGGCACAAGATGGTGCTTAACATACTCTAAAGTCCAGCTTCACAGACATAGTTAAAACTATGACAGCTTTTTTTAGAGTAGGTGTTTCATGTCCACTTTAAGCAAATTTGACAAGAAAACATGATGCGACATAAATTACTGGAAATCACATTCGATCAACTCTTGGACTCTGGACCAAACTGTGCAAGCGTTGTAACAGGACTTACCTCAGCATGCCATAGCACAAAGTAGACCGCAGGGTAGTGGGTCCAAAGTGACTGATGTTTCTCCTATGAAGGCTCTCTTCAGTTAGTGCAATACCAATCACCATCTCCTCATTGTGTATGTTGAGTAAGACCTACAATGGATAAAGATTATCAATTTGCCCTGAACCACATTATTATGTTATATTAGATCATTGTGACTGTGCTGAAATTATTTAACAAACAGTTGTCATGTAGAAGAGTGAGATCAATATCTTCACCTTTGCTTATACAGGATTTTTATTTCTTAGGATTAAATTAAAGAGAAACAAATCCGCAGGTCGATCAAAATTGAAAATAACAGTTAGTAGAAAGTTTAATATTCTCAAACTTAAAAAATAAATACATACAAAATAAAAAGCTGCCAAGTAATGGTGGTGGAGGATGTAATAAAGTAGCAAATTAATAGATGTGATTACCACATCATGGTTTTTTTTTAAAGCACTGATTTGCGAAATATACACATCATCTCCAATATTTTAACCTTTAAGGTGCTAAAGCATTTTTCTCATCTTGTCACATGATGTAAACACTTTCCCTAAATGGAAAGTGTTAATTACATTGTTACTCCCTGATATGCTTCCCAAGCTTCTCTCTTTTTTGTGTGATGTAATGTGATGGTGTTCACTGTGCATCTATCAATGCTGAAGCATGCCTACCTCTATGTCAAACTTTGTCATATCTGCTTTCCACTGAAAGAATTCTTGCACAGCTCCCCCAAAGTCTCGAGCTGCCTCATTAGAGGAAAAGCTGTGTTTCTCACCGGCCCTGTTACATGTCACACGAAACTTGATGACTTTGGCCTTGGGTGCTGCCTCTTGCGAGTCCTGTTCGCAGGGCTCAGCATCAGCTGCGCTGTCCGCCTCCAACTGGCCCTCAGCAGCAGACACCACCTGATGTAGCTGCTGCTCAGTGTCAGCAGCAGCTACATCAGGTGTGTTCCTGTTAGGTTTCACTTTGGTAGTGCTGCCTCCTTTTCGGTGGCCTTTCTTCTTTTTAAGTGTTCCATTTAGTTTCCAAACCTCAAGGGCATTAGTCCAGGGGAGTTTGGAGGCGAGCTGCTGCAGCTCCATTAATGTCTCCTCCTGTAGAAGCCACACTGTTTGTTATCCAGACAATAACATGCACCTAACATCAGCACCAAGAATAAAGACGGGCCTGGCTTACCTTGGATTGTTTAAACTGGTAATGATCATATTCCTCAACAACAACAAATAGGTTGTCTACAGACCTCAGAAGATGAACCTACAGCAGGGAATGCCAAGTTAATCAGACACAATGATTTTAGATTAGTAAACTTGAAAAAACAAACAAAAAAACCCAACATGGCAACATTCTTACCTGGAAAAGTTTGTCAGTAGTTATAGGAAAGTATATGCGACCGCGATCTTTGCTAATTCGTGCCTCCACCCCAATTTTCTCCTTGACCTCCTCTGCAGCAGTGTGTTCAAAACCTGTGGGCACAGTCGCCCCGATGGTCACAGTAATGACGTCTCCACTTTTGGCATCCGTCTCTGAGGAAGAAGAGGCACATGATCCCACGAAGCTGGAGTCCTGCTCTGAAGGTCCATCTCCTTGGCAGGACATATTTTTAATATGAGGCCCAATCCCCACTAGACTCGGATGTACTTGTATTTCTGTGACAGTTAAGCACAACAGCTCGCCTGGAGAGAGAAATATGTGAGAAAACATTATAAATGCGCAAGGCATTAACGTCTTTTAAACAGTTAGTGGCATTAAATTAGCATAATTGTCTGTGTGTCTAACCACTAACCGCAAAGACCTTTATTGTTACTTCTGTGGAAATAACGCTTTCAGTTAGCTGGCTAACGCTAGCTTTAAATGACTAAAAAGTTGGTTTCGCTTGCAAAGCCACGAAGCGTTAGCCGCTGACACAGCTTTTATATTTAACTGCTAACTCATAGAAATATGTATTTATGTAACGAGCCGACCGTCTGAACAGAATAACCTGATTACAAACCTTTTAAGACTAAGTTGTACTCTGTTTGCTAAATGTATTAGGACCAACCTTCCACACACGAGGTAACAACATGCTGCTTCCGCTCGAGAACAGCAACAGCTGTACTTTTTCCGGTCTAAATTTTTCAAAATAAAAGCGTATCTTCAGCTTTTGGTCCTGAGTTAAATAACAGACAACACCTGACAGAATTGTCCCACACTGGGTTAAGAATGAAGTCACTTCAAGTTAGCAACACATTTTTTGAAGTTCACATTTAGATACATACAAAAGGTGAACAAAAAATTACGTGCAACGTGAAAAAAGTACCAATGCTTCAAAAATATTATAATAGAAATCTTATAGGATTTTGACAAAAAGGTACAATATAATTCAGAGCATAGAAGCACATGCTTGTCCCATGTACATCAGAGTTTAAACAAACAAACGTGACGCAAACCGGAAACAGTGACTTTGTATTCAAAGTAAAATTGTAATGCGTTTGGTGAAGCACATAAATGAGCAAAAATGATTCAGTATTTAACGCATTTCTGTTCCTTTTATATAACTAGCCGCCATCCCGGAGCCATGAAAATTGTAATTGTAATCATCATCTTTTAAAAACAGAAAAAGAAAAAAAAGACAGTTGAGCTACCCAACGGAGGAGACTTACCAAGAGCCTATTAGATTGTTGATTCTTAAGGATCTTGTTAATACTTGGACAAATTATAACCTCCTGGGCGGCATAATCATCATTATACTGTATTTCTGCCCTGACCTACATATGACGTCACCGCGCTGGAGGCCGTGAACTATTGACAGCTCCATTGGAGGATGGAACAAACTTGCTCCCACTAACGCAATGACTGACAGCTTTTCTTTCATATTTCAGCAGCTTTATTGCACAGGCTTCTCTGTTTCCATCTGAACACTTTACCATTGTTATCATAGCAACAGAGACCAAAACCCTTTCCATACAGACTGTGACTATTCAGGTTATGTTTGTGAAGCTCTGTAATAACTTCGTATTACCACATGTTATTTACATAGTTACTTGATGTGACTGGAAGGCTTTACTGTGAAATAGCTTTCAAACGACATATAGATTATTTTAATGTCCTGCTGCAAGACTAAGGTAAAAATACTAAGGTCAGGAAGCCAGCAGAGATCATTTTGCTCTCATAAGGTAAAGCTGACTGAAACAAATCCTTTATGTAGCTGATATTAGTCATGAACACGTCAATAAATTATGTACAGATCATTTAAAATCTCTTGCGCTGTGATATTAAGTCACAGGAACACAGAAAACAGCTGATTTACCGACCTGGAATGGCTGTTACCCATAAAGCCAATAGGTTCTTTCTTTTTTTAAAGGCAAAGAATAAAATCATTTTAAAAGTTAAAAAAAAATCCTTATTTTAATAATATTCACTCAACGCGGCAAAGGATTAAAAAGAAAAACATGTGACTGGGTTATTACATTCACACCCCTGATTAACAGTCCCCATGACACTTTATCAGTGTCTGAAAGCAACACAAAGATTTCAAACGATTAAATATTTAAGTAATTTGGATAGACTGTTTTTCTATGAATATACACATGACTGTTTTCAAATAGAGGAGCTTTTGTAGCTGTCGTTAAACGTTTTGTGTCTGAATTCGGTTAAGCCTTTTTTCGTTACAATAACTACAAAGCAACTAAAAAGAACAGAATTTACGGCTGTTAAAAATCCAATAAAAGAAATCAAATTTTTGCCACCTGGGTATAGCCTCTTTCATTTACCCGAACACAACAACCTGATTAAAAAAAGTGACCGGCAGAGGGATGTGAATGTTCTCAGTCATCCAGGTCATCGTAGTCTTGCCAGTTCTGAACTGGCACCTCAGATGAGAGGTGAAATGTCTTCAAGCAACCTAAAGAAGTCCAGACGCCTTTTCTTTGCAGCTCCTTAGATGACCGGCAGAGGGCGCTACAGAACAGTGTTCTGAGCTGGGAATGAGCACAAACCCATTCAAAGAACATGAAAAAAATAATAAAAAGAAGCCAAAATAGGAAAATCAGACATGGGAAGAAAGAGACATCATATGTATCATCACACAGACAAATACTGAAGTACCCTATTATATGAAGAGGAAAATGCATAATTATACACAATATGATGACGAGTTTAAAACCATCATCTCTGTTATACATTTACATTTCTGTCTATTTTTATGGATTGCTACCTAAGTTTGTTTGTTATTGTGCTTCACATATAGAGATGTTTGATATTTATGGACTTCATATTTCTCACAGTGACAGTGCACAAGTCACAGGTAAACCCAAATACACTGCTATTGATTTTTTTTTCCTCTTGAAAAGTGTTAGTCTTTCCACTGGCGAGCGCACTCAAACACAATCTCCGGTCCTCATTTATCATTTGTCATTCATGGAGATGAGGTTGTGGTTGAAGATGTGAATAAGTGCCTTCTTCTCTGCGTCACGGGTAAGTGATCAATACTCATGCCTCTAAGCAGTAGAAGATAATGTTTTTTTTTAAGCAAACACATGCAGAGAACAATAAATATCACTTCTATTTATTCAGTGTTTTCTATACTATTATTGTGACGTGTAAATAAGCCCTTTATGAATCACTGGCATTTAAGATGTTTATCTGCATCGCCTTCTAAAATAGAAAAATGCTCCTTCGCCTCCCCACACGGCATCCTCTGTGTTTGCTGAAAATGTTTAGTTGTTTTCCAACTTTTTGTTGCAGGTCAACTGATTAGTAAGCATCAGATCTGAGAGACAAGTGGGCGTTTGATCACGTCAGGGAATGAAAAATCCTGCTCAACAGATGGCCAGTGTTGCACACGAACAGACACTGCAGAGAACTTACTGGCGACTCAGTACTGCTATAAACACACCGGCAAAGACAGCTTTTTTAATCGTGCATGGATTTTTTTCCACCTGTAAGGGCAGTTAGGACTGAAAAGAAGCTGCTCTATCTGATTTGTTGCTTCAGGCAGACAAAATCCTTTATTGCCCGTGTACAAATGAAGTGTTGTAGGATTCTTTTCAGTGATGAGAAGACACTTGCTGAGATGATTCTTTGATCCTCTTGGTGCTATGCAACTTCATATAACAGTATCATTATGTCAGCCCCGGGTAAAGGATAAATAGCAGTCTAATTCAGCATCAATGAATAACTATCACATCCTGCAATAGATGCTTTCTTGCATTGTTATTAAATAGGCTGATATAAAGTAAGGGATTCAACCGACTAGAAAATTAAAAAATGAAACAAAAAACACTGAGTCATTAACTGAAATCACCTAAAACACAAGTTTTTTTTCCCAGAGGCATGTTTCAAATATGAAAAAAAGTTTGAGGCCATTTAATGATGCTGGAAATACAACAACATGTCCAGGTGACAGCAGCAGGACAACAACCGCCTATTCCTTAGTGATACTTCACGCCTTGAGTCCAGCTCAAAGATCACTATCCCTATATTTGCCTTCATGAATTCCTTGCTCAGAATTACTATTGATGGAAGTGTAGATGAGTTCGACACAAGAAGGACCAAAGCCATCTCTCTTTTCTAAGGAAGGTTAGGTCCTTTGAAATCTGGATATGTTCCGAGTCTGTGCTGGCCATTTCCATCCTCGATGCCGTGGCGCACTCGATCAGCAGACTGAGGGTAGCAGAACCAACATAAACCGATCCTCCAGGCCAGTAACACTGTGGGTGTGGAGCTTGACTCTCATATGGCGGTGTCAGAAAGGAGGATACTGTCCAAGTCACGGACAATATTGGACAGTCCTGCACATTCTCTCCATGACAGTCACAGTGGAATGAATCAGCAAAAGACTCATTCCACTAAGATGCACCACAGGAAACCATTTGTACCTGTGTCCCTCAAAAAAATCTTTCCTATAACACCTGAACTATTTACATTTGCCTTATGCTGTATGATTGTACACAGTATCATTCACCTTTTGAGCATTTTTTTTTCTTCCATGTTTATATATTAACTGAGCATCTGATTCCGAAAAGTCCTTCTCTTTGACCACATTTTGCACATTTAAATTACACATTAAAGACACAGTGGTGACAATGCATTACAAAGTGATGTCAACCTTAAGAAGAATCCTAGCAAATCGTGTGATAATCTTTTTTGATAAATATGCAATCTGCTGTCATGTGTGTCATGATGTGTTTCTATTGCATAATTCCCTGTTTATTTCCCTGTTGTGTGCACCATCTATGTATAAATCACTTCCTCTTTCATTTTGACATCTTTTTAGTCTTACAACACAATTAGTTTTACTGTTGTTTTCTACCCTTTTCTGTGCCACATCAGTGTCCAGTTAGCCAATCATCCTCCTTGATATATATACCTCCAGTTGTTTAACCTAAAACTTTGCAGATTGTATTGTGCTTGCACCTTATTTCTGTGCTTGTGTGGTTTCTGGCCAAGTGCTCGGGCTCCCTCCCACAGTCCAAAGACATGCATGGGATTACATTAATTTATGATTCTAAACTGGCCGTAGGTGTGAATGGTTGTCTGTCTCACTCTTTGTTAGCCATATGAATGACTGGTGAGGCGTTCAGGGTGTAACCTGCCTCTCGCCTTTATGACAGCTTAGATAGACTCCACCTCCCTGTGATCCTGAGTATAGCTGAATTTAAATACAAGCCAATGTGAAACACCAAAATTCCTACCTCAAAGTGTACAGCGCTTTAGTCATTACAGTTATATGTGAAGCCTACAGCCTCTCCTCATCAGTCATAGTGAGCTATGATTCACTGATTGTTTCTTCCTCACTCTTCTTTCTTCACTCTATGTGTTTATAAATCATTCCTCAGTTAATCATTATTATTAATCTCTGGCTCTCTTCCACGGTCATCTCTTCCTCTCCGCAGCCCAACCAGATGGGTCCCCCTCCCTGAACCTGGTTCTGCCAGAGATTCTGTTAAAAGGGAGTTTTTCTCCTCCACGCCTGC
This sequence comes from Hemichromis elongatus, assembly GCA_015108515.1. Classification (NCBI taxonomy): domain Eukaryota; kingdom Metazoa; phylum Chordata; class Actinopteri; order Cichliformes; family Cichlidae; genus Hemichromis; species Hemichromis elongatus. Next base: position 14,392 of record VUQR01036142.1, read on the forward strand.
TTCATGACCTGTGGGACAGGGCTATGGCTCACCCACACCCCCTAGCAGATTGTTACATGGAGAAACCTTTTGAATGCAAGCACACTCATCCACAGAGGTGTACACACAGGTATTCACAGACACAAACTACACCTTTCTTGGCTGCTACCTCAAAGCACATTGTGTGCTGTCGATCTTTCAATATTCAATATTTAGCGTTTACTGTTATTTAAACTTAGCTAGATTATTGCGTTGGTGTTGTGTTTATTATGTTGCCCTCTTTCTTGCTTGTTTTCTCTTCGTGTTTTTCTCTCAACAGGTGATCAGCTGATTTTTTTCTTCCCCTCTGTCTTTCTTTCCTTTGCTCTCTTTCTTTCTCTCTCACTTTCCTATCCCCCAGTCATGTCTTTCCCACCTGTAACTACTAAAAATAAAATAAAATAAATAAATAATAATAACAAAGGTCAATCAAATGGACCAATATGGCGAGGTTGTGACGATCCATTTGGTAAAGTAAATCCGGTGGTCATCTTTCTTGGCCTTCAGACAATAATTCTGATGGCTAAAGAGCCAAAGGGGACAGGCAAAAAAAGGAGTTTTTCCTTCCCATTATCGCCAAGTGCTTGCTTATAGTGATAACATAATTTCCTCTAGGGATCAATAAAGTATTCTGATTCTGATTCTGATAATTTGATTCTTCCTAGTCCCTTCCATTATTGTAGGATCTGTACTTTGCAATATACCTTATATACCTTATAAAGCTCCTTGAGGCAAATGTTGTGATTTGGTGCTATATAAATAAAACTGAATTCAAGTCTAAAAGAACCAACAAAAACAAAACAAATAATAAACCCAATATATTTTGGGCATATTGAAACAGGAACTCTAATTGTTTTAATTATCTCATTCTCTTTATCTTGTTATGAAAGCACCTGCAATGTCTAAGAGATTTCCAGCTAATAAATTGAAGCAACATCCACCCTGTAAGGCTGACCTCTGTCACACCTGACGTGTCACAACTGAAGTGCTCCCTCATGGCTTCACTCCTCAGATGTGTAGGGGATCCATAAGGTTTGACAAACACCACACAAAAATACAGAGTGATACACAGTAAAGACACACAACACAGGAAGATGCTCAGTTTCTCTTTCATATCCAAGCTCACTGAACCCAGACATAGATATACACACACAGGCTTTCAGAGGCCATTTAAAATTCCTCGGGGCCTTTTACTCGTGTGAAGAGGCTTGTGCATGCTGTGTTCAACAGCCTGAAAACATCAGTTGACATCACAAGGCCAGCGAAGAATTCAAACCTGACTCTTTAAATCATAACTGGTGAAAAAGCAGCAAGGCAGAAGCAAGCCTGGTGCAAACTGTTTGAGGGAGACAAACACTTTAGAGAGCTTCTGTGCAGTAATTGATCGATTAGATGCTTATTGGGTGACTAGTTAATTGTTCCATCTCATTTGTACCATGTAATATGTAAATTGCACTTAAATTGGTGTCGCTGGCTGAATACTAATGCAGGCCCTTAACTTACAATGATATGCTATTTCTTTTGTTAAATGAAGGTAATTTGTAGCTATATCCTGAAAACCATACATGTCTTGATAATTTAATGCTCATTTGTAACAATTGGTTTACAAAAACAGTGTATACAGACTTTCTAATTGAATCAGTAATGTTTAATACGCAATTAATAAAATATTTAATAAAGCTTACATATAAGTCATTAACCCTTTGAGGTTAATGACTTATAAGTAACCTTAGCCTATGAAAATCTGACAGTTGTATTTTTATAATCTTGTTCTCTAGAGTCTTGGTAATCGCTAATCAGGGAACAAAGAAAATAATCACCAACCTTACACATCAAAAGCTGTTCATATTGTTTTCATGAAAGTCTGCTTCACCTTTCTCCAAAATACAGGCTAAAGGTAGGGATATCATCTATGATGATGACCTCAGGGGGTTCAAGTTTGAAATTGAAATATTCTTAATGTGCTTAAAAAAGCAAATTTTTAAGCTTTAGGAGAGAAGTGCTCTGATTGCTTAGTTAGAGAAACAGAGCACTGTATGACTAGCAGTCCATTTACAATTCTTGTTTCTATTAAATATCCCTGCGTTACATCACCTCTTCCTGTAATAGTGCTCTATGTGCATTTAAGAAGTGAACTGAGGAGCACAGTTGCTGTACTTTAGAGAGCAAACTGTTTCCTCTTTCTTGCTTAATCTGCAATTTCAGCTGAATTGGCAGTTTGGGTCTTCCTTTATTATATTTTCTGATTCTGTGTGAGTCTTTTATCAGCCATACAAAAAGTAATCTGTATGGTTAGTAAAAGACTGCTTCACAAAAACCTGTCTCTGTATCTGTATATCTCTATATGTACACCTCTGCGATTTCTAGAAAGAATTTCTGAATTTGACTTTCACTTCATGCCAGGAAGTGAAATGAGCAGGAGTGGAAATGAACCTGACCTATGCCCCAAACAGGTCTTCGACACTTTGGTGGACTTTAAACCTCTTGGAGGACTGAGCTCTAACCCTAACCCAATGTTTGGAGTCAAGCAAAAAGCAAAAAAAGTTGTTTTAGAGGGAAAAAAAGAAAAGTATTTGATCTGTATCAGTGAGAATTATTTTTCCCCTGATTGCCAAGACTTTGAAGAACTGTTTTTAAACAGAACAACATTATACATTCTGATAGCATAAGATTTGGATTGGACCTCACAGGGTTAATAACATCTGCTGTTGTATCATTTTGCAGTAACGAATCAAGTGAAAAATCTCACATTCAATGGAAAAAAAAGTCTTTCTTTCTTCTTAAAAATCAAATGATTGTGTTTTGAAATGTGGCAGAACGTAGATCTGGAATCTGTCAAGTGTCAGCTCATGAACTTATGCCTGTGAACTGCAAATGGAAATAAAATGCAGAGGTGTGTAGTGTGTCAGTATGCCGATTTTATGCCATTTCAATGTGAGTCACGCAACCTGGTTCTTCTGAGCCGAGAATAGCTAAGGTGACAACAATCTGAGTTCCCAGAACTGTTAAAAACAGTTCCAGATCCAAATGACAGTGTCTGTCAGAAACACCCTCAGTCTCTGTCACAATGCTTATCTTCATGACACAAATGCAACGAACAGGCTGCAGCACCGACATGGCACAGGGATTTGTACCAGCATTACTTAGTTACAAACAAAAACTGAATAAATTTGAACCATATTCATTTGTTCCTTTACAAAGAATTAACAGCCCCACCCCCACCCGCACACACACAGACACACACACAGACACCAAACTATTTCAGTTACTCTTGCTTCTACTGATGTTGTAAAGGTTTACTATAGGAGACTAAATATATTGTTGTGACTGATGCCGTCATTGTTACAGTTATATTTAATGATCAGAAAGAAGAGGCTGAAAGTGACTAACATGGACAAGAAGATGCACCCTGGCGACCCAGTTTCGCTTTCACCAGCTAATGGTTTGTGTTCATTTATAGGTACCTGGAGTGTTATCGAGCCATTTAAGGACCAGGCCTCTGACATTTCAAAGATTAACTCTCACAATCTACACCTCTTAAACAGTAGCCATGGTAAAAGTATTGCAGAGATAAAAATATGAGGTTTCCATGCCAATGGTGAATAATTGGGGGATGGTTGCTTGGTTAGGTTAGCGCTGAAGTTGTGAGAACGGCTTAAACAGGAGCCTGAAGGTGGCGGTGAATGATGACGCTCTGTGTGCATGCAAATGTTTGAGCAATAAGAACAGAACAACAACAACTGGTGGTAATAAAATGAAGGTGCGTGGATTTCAAATGTGGTTGAATGAATACTCGTGCTCTGAGGACATAAACAATTGTGTAGTTGCATCGTTGGAAGTAGATGAGAAGTAGTTATAGTGAGGCTAAGTCACCAGGGAAAAAAAGATGAATTGAATGAATTTATGTAAACATGGCTTTGTGTGTTTGTGTGTGTGTGTGTGTGTGTGTGTGTGTGTGAGGACAACTCTACATTTTACTGATATTTTGGTGAGTACTACACAGTCAAGTTATGGGGACTATAGCAACCCACTTATAGTTTAGCTCCATGCTTTAAAGCAAGCAGGTAATGGTTAAAACTAGTTTTAGTTTTCCGAACATTAAAGTCTGTCAATGTGGATAAATGTGTGTGTGTGTGTGTGTGTGTGAGAGAGAGAGAGAGAGAGAGAGAGAGAGAGAGGGGGGGGGGGGGGGGTGGGTAGGAGAGGAAGGAGGGATGGTTGACAATATGAAGGGGGCTCACGTGACAAGCTTTTAAATTCCTGTTTCCCTGCAGCGCAATTTGTCAGTCTGAATTGTGTGTGGCTGCTTCGCTCCTGGTACGCATGCCTGCTTATTTTGGACACAGGAGGCACTAGGACTTTCCTGCTGGAAACGTTCAGGCGTCTCCCTGCCCTCTTCATCATGTTATTATAGTTTTCAGTCCGTTTGTATGTGTGTTTTTTCCCCCTCACCCTGCTGAAGGCTTTGAGTTTTTGAGCAGGAGGAGGACTCCTGGCAGCAGAGAAAGCAGTCAGAGAGAAGAATGCAACACCGGACTGCTGCTCACATGTCATTTCTGCGATAGTGTGATTTAAAAGCTGGAGGAATACAACTGCAGGATACAACAGCACTGAGCCTCATTATTATTGTTTTTTTTCCCCTACCGATGCACGGTCACTAAAAAAAGAAAGGAGAAGAAAAACTGAGGATCGCGTCGCAACGTTGCAAGTCGGAGATCAACTGCAGAGACCCCCAAAAAGTCGTCGACTGACAGGGGCTCACCCCATAACCCGAAGAACCATGTCATCCACGAGATTCAGAAAGGACAAGGAGATCATAGCGGAATATGAGACCCAAGTGAAAGGTGCGGTGTGAATCTGCTGCCTGTGTCCGCTGTGTGTGGATGGTCTGTCCGTCGATTCTGTTCTCTCCATGAGCCAGTTTTAATTGGCTCGAGCCCTGCATCCTTCCCCCCCTCATTTTTTTCTTTGTATTTTTAAAATAGAAAAAAACCCCAAAGCAATATCCTTTATACTGTACACCTTATAGCACAGATAGACTTCTCCCTCAAGATAACAAGCAAACCGTGACAGTCAAGTGAATGACAAGAGCAGCAGACTGTAGTCTTCTCTCCTGTGTGCAAAGGCTTCTGTCATTAATTCACCATCAGCCAGTGGGATGTCTGTAAGCTGAATGTTAATTTGTCATCGTGTGGTTAGGGTCCAGGTTCTGCACGCTTTGTTGTTGCTGGGTAAAATGATTCCTGTGCAGAGGATGGAGGTTGGGCTGCTTTTATTATTACATCTCATTCCTTCAGATTCTTGAGGGGGCAGCCTGTGTTTGGCTTGTTGTGGTTTGTAGGTTATATATTTTAAATCCATATCCGGTGTGTGATAGGCTAATCTCATATGATGACAGACTGAATGCACATAAGTACCTGATCACCCTCCCTATGCTTTGCCTTTGATTCCTTGGCGGTGATTACCTGTGGTTTGACTCACTGCTTTCACCTGACAACATGGGTAACATACTCTCTTTGATTGCATGTCAGCTTTCAACCCTTTTTCCAAATCTCATCTGGCACTCTTTAACTATAACACGACCATTTGCAGTGCAGTGTTTCTCTCGCTGTGTGACACATAGGCTCAGATGGACTCTGCTGGTTTTGGAGAGGTTCTTTAGCATTTAATCCTTATTTAATAATTAAAAAAATAATCAGAAGATACCAGGGCAAATAGTTGAGGAATGAAGACATCGATTGTGCACACAAGCATAGAGTTCTGGTCATGATTGAGTCTGGAGTTCAGTTTCAAGGCCGCAGGCTTACTATGGGGACTCTCTCTGTGGTTCTACTGCTGCTAAATCTCTGAAGATTTAAACAATCACCCTTTCAGTCGTGTACTTGTCTGGACCACTGGATTCTAAGTGTGAGAATCTGCACACATTACTTGGTGTTGAATGTGTATCAGCTGATTAATTTATTTGTTTTGTTACTTTCAACCATTTTCGTGCTCTTTAAATTTTTTTACTATTATTATGTTTTTTAATTCTTTTGTCTTGTGGCCTTTGCTGGTCATTGAGAAAAATGCATGTAAACAACTAAGTGCTTATCTGATTCTCTCTTTCCTCTTTACCCAAGACATTTTCTGATAATTCAGGCGTCAGTTTAGTACTGTGGCAGAATTGCTGTTGTTTCTTAGATCCAGGCCCTGTCTGCTGCCTCTTTGAATTAGACGGGGCCTTTCAGCTGCGTGAGCAGGAAGGACGTTAATTTATGATGAATGCTGCTTGTTTCTCATTCACAGCTGGTGTGTATCATAGCCTGCAGACAGAGAGGGCTCTGCTCTTGACATACACTGCCTCACAACAATGGTAATGTTATGAGCTGAACCTGGCAGTGAGCACACGATAATGAAATTCAGATTGAAAATTGCACCTGTCTTACTCTGAGTTATTGCTTAATGGCTAATGTGTACATGGCAGAAGGGGCCAGATCATCAGAGTGTCAGTGATGGGTTAATAACACGATAGCGGGGTTGCTTTATTATGTATGAGGGCTTATAGATGGGTGACAAAAAGATCATTTGGCTTCAGAAACAAAGACGAAACCCCGTCACTGTGGATCAGTACTGGGGTTTCTTAAATGTGACCGGTGCAGTGAGATGGCATGCCATATCAAAAGTTAATCTGTTGGAGTGCAACAAACTGCTTTGCTAAAATCTTAACTCCTACCATTAATGGATTCTTGACAACCCTTGAGGCCGGCTGCCAAAGCTGAGGCCTCTGAAGGACCCCTGTGAGTCGGGGTTCACTTTGTTCAAGCTGTTCAGCTGGCAGATCTTACATTAGCATGTCAATAGAGACGGTTTATATACTGCATTTGCTGAGGAGTTTGGACTTTTGTAGCTAACCTCCATGTGGTTACTGGACTGCAGCTATTCTTCCTCCCGTTTGCCAGTTTTATAGGCAGTTTGTGACGTGGGCTAAATCACCAGCAGCTGTCTTGACATTTACAATGGCAGCTTTAGGGATAAACCCATGCTCGTCTGTTATTATGTACACATAGAGGCTACTTTTGGCTGCTCCGCTATTGACAAAGGGTCGCCACAGCGAATGCTCTGCACCTTGGATTTGGCAGATTTTTTTTTAACCCCCTTCCCGAGGCAACCCCCAAAGGGTTTGTGTCTCCTCCCGAAATGAAACTGGGATCTTTTGCTTGTTAGGCAAACATGTGAACAACTACATTTCGGAGCCACCATTATTATATACACATGTATGTTTTAAAAGCTTTGCAATCAGGAGTTAATTAGCTGGCTTACCAGAGAGAAGGTGGTGATGAAATAGCTTTGAAGCCAAAAATTGAAAGTCAACAGCTGAGCACAGTTTTCAGTGTGACTCATTTTTATTTAACTTGTCTGGTGTTTACTCTCTTTCTCTCTCTCTCTCTTTTGTACTTTGCCTGAAGTGACAGCAGGTCCTGTGTCTCCCAAAATGCAGCTCTGTAATAAATCACTAATTAATTGTCTGGATGTCATGCAGTGCATTTTATTCAGTTGCCTTTATTTGTTGAACTGTGCATTTAAATAATGCTGTCTTCTTGTAATTAACAGCTAAAACTCATGCATGGCCAGTCTGATAT
>VUQR01036142.1:31685-59297 GCA_015108515.1 Hemichromis elongatus
CTGTTTTACACTGCTGAAACTGGTAGAACACACATCAGGAACATCTGTTCAATCAATGAAATTCATTTCACTTTGATCTGCTGAAAAACTAACTTTCCACTTCTCCTTTGGGGTATTAACCTTTAATCTTTAAGTATATCCAGTTTAGTGTTTCACAGTTCTAATTAGCAACTAACACAGTATAAATAAACTATACATCTGTGGGTTAGATCACCACATTAGCGATTTTCTGCAGCATTTATCTTTTGTCCTATTTGCAAAAGTGTTGCAGTTTTATTTTTATGTTCTTTAAAGATTTTTCTCACTATTTTATCATCATTGATAACACGTCAACTGATGTGACACTCATAGGGATCATTTAGTGTGCAAGAGTCACATGATGATTGAGCACACAGAGCCTGAAGCAGAAAGCCCAGCTTAACAGAGACATTTGAGAACCACCATCTGATCCCTGTTATCTCCGACAAGCGTTCGAATTCTGTCAAGCCAGCTAATGCAGACACAGTCTGGTTGTGTTGACCTTTCATGGTATACCCCTCAGGTTCAGCCAAGGCAGGAGGGCTATCACAGTTCAAGTATGCAAATGTTCTTGAAAGCATTAGAGTTTGTGTGCCATACTACTCACAAAGTATTTCATCTGGGCAATCAATAATCTTTCAACAATTACATGGTAGCAAGACAAAGGATGTGAGATATTACAGAACTGTATCTATCTAGTAAAAAATATTAATGTGCAGAACTTGTTTTGACTGTAACTGGGCATCTTTAATTTTACTGCACACACACATTCACAGAATTTTGCCAACCTCACAGATGGAAGCGAACTGAAGAAGGGTCCTTCTCTTTGAAGAAACCACAGCAAATCAAGCCATACTCAATGTGCTGGAAATACTTAGGGAATAATTCTCCAATTGCTCATGGTTTCTCAGAGGGAAGGGCACACTTCTGGTGTGACCTATTTTTCCAATCTCATCTGTCAAAAGCAAGGCTGCAGCTGGTGATTCCCTTTCTGTGAAAGAATGTTTTTAAAAGTCCTCCGTGTCACCCATGCACATTGATGTCACATTTTCCTCTGGCTCCTTTTTTCTTGCCTTGAATTCTTCTGCACTGTTTTTGTCTTTTGAAAGTAATATATATACATGAATAAAAAACATAACTGAATTTTTGGCAAAGCAAAACATTCCTGACAGAATAGTAAATACTGTATATCCCTGAGCTCTGATTCAGTTCCCACTAAAAACAGAGCTTTAAGCCCTTGGAGATTGCTGAGGGACAGAGAGGGAGGCCCCCTGGATAAAGGGGAGGGCTGGGACAATGGTTAACCACAGAGTGAAGCATGCTGCTTGAGGCTGAGGCCAGGCGGCACAACATCACAGGGAGAGCAAAGGCTCCCCATGCACAGCGTTACTGTTTCCTCAGCAGTCAGAGCCAGCATATATCCATGATGAGGGCTTTGCTGTCCAAATTACACCCTCAGCAGCATGAAAACACAGTCTGTGTCACTGCTGTGGTTTCACCATTCAGCTAGCAGTTCGTCTGCCTGCAGAGCGTTACTGACATGGCTTTGATACTGTACGTGTGCAATTCATCCTGCCTTCATTTTAAAGGTTATATCTTGCAGTGACTCATATTGTAAATGAGAGATGTTGCAACATGACATGACTTGCATTAGGAAGTTCTTCTTTTTCCTTTTTTTAGCTGCCGTTTTAGCACATTATAATGCAGAACTAAATAAAAGAGCCTTCTGATTGGTGGAAAATCTTAATTGCTAAAAGTTAGCACTATGTGGCTCTTGGTTTTATTTAGCCATTGTAGGTTAGGACGAAGTATTCACAAGAGAAATATTGAAGGCTTAAAAAAATCTGTGGCAGCAGTACTGGTAGCTGTCATTTCATCATGCTTCTTGATGAAATGAATCGCTTCTTGAATAACACTGAGGGAAAAATAAAGTTATTGCGAGAATATAGACACATCAACAAAACTGGGATTTCTAGTAAAGGTTTCACAAGGGTTCGTGGTGTTTTCTTCCTCTTTTCAAGTGAGATTCATCCTGTTTATTTGAGCTCCTTCCTTAACAGTATAATTTTATTCTACAGACTAGGCATTTTTCTGTTCCTGAGCTGAGGCATCATTGTTGCTGATGACAGCACTACAAAGGGGAATTGAGTTTTGCTTGTGTCTCCCGCTGGCATGAAGGATCTGTAGTCTGGCTGGTAACACCATGTTCCTCTTGAGGCGAAATGTTGCTACTTTGTTCAAGTGGGGGAGTGAAACGTTTCTCATTAAATCAGTTTTATTTAGACATACATGCACATTATGAATGCTTATGAGAGGTCATAAACATAGGTCACCTTACTTGCTTCTCACTCTCAGCTGGCTTTCTTTACCGCTGCTCGGCTGCTTTGAATTATTACGAGCAGATTTCTCAGTTTTGTTGATTTCATTTCATTTGAAGGTGAGTCAAGGTTTTATTTTGCATTATTATGCGTGTAACTGGGTTGTGTTATGTTTTTGGGAATATGTATCATTGTTACAGAAACCCTTCACTTTGTTATCTTTTTATAGTAGAGTGGAGATGGATAATTCTAAAACAGACTATTAGTCATTCATCGTATACAATTTGGAGAAAGAGATTTTACACAGGGCTGCAAAGAGTCCTGTCAAATTTTAGTACAATTCATTTTTCACTAAAGGTGTAGAACCACTTTTAGCATCCACAAATTATTATCTTCATTTTGTGTGTACCTTTATTAGTCTCTCACATCATTGTGGAGAAATTTTGGCCCAGTCTTCTTTGCAGTGTTGCTTCTGTTCATTGAGGTTTGCAATCTTTCTCTCTTCTTAAGGTTGATGTTCTGGTAAATAACCTACTTTTAGCCAAGCTTTAGCTGTCAGACAGATGGCCTCGTGTTTGTTTAGATGGAGAATATTTCGCTACACAGAGGAGTTTATGGTTGACTCAGTGTTTGTATGGTGCCCTGGTCCTGTGGCTACAAAACAAACCCAAATAATCCCTCTTCCACCACCGTGCTGGAGAGGTGGTTTGAGGTGTTTGTGTGAATATGCTGTGATTGGTTTTCAACTAATGTGCAACTGTGCATTATGGCGAAACATATCCACTTTAGTCTGGTCTGCTCAAAGGACATTGTTCCAGAAATCCAGTTTCTTTGAGCACTGCACTGTCTGACAGGGCGAATTTCTTGGCACACCCACTCACATCTCAATGCTCCTGACCAACAAACTGCCAAAACTTGTTATTTATAGACGTGGTTATTCCTGCTGATAATGAGTTAATCAGCGTCAATTACTTAATGTACTCTCTTATTCCAATGGAAGCATTAATAGTTCACTTAGTTTTTCATATGAACATCTTCTTTTTCACATTACTGTGCCTTAATTTTGTGTGTAAAAAGTCAATTAAATTCATTTTTCTTTGGTGTTTTCTTGTACAGAGATCCGTAACCAGCTGGTGGAGCAGTTTAAATGCCTGGAGCAACAGTCTGAATCTCGTATCCAGCTCCTGCAGGATCTGCAGGAGTTCTTCCGGCGCAAAGCAGAGATTGAACTGGAATACTCCCGCAGCTTGGAGAAACTGGCTGAGAGGTTCTCCTCGAAGATCCGCAGCTCCAGAGAACACCAACAGTTTAAGTGAGTTGAAGCATTTACAACTGGTACTGTTTAATGTATATTCTTCTGTGCAATGGAGAATTTGTGTGTTGTTGATTGGAAGCAGGTGCACTGTCATATTTTCTTTCCTTAATGTTGTCTACGTTTTTGGCTTCTTGTTAAACTTGAATTTAAATGTAAATTTTTCATATAGTTGCTTTATTTACTTTATCATTTGAATGTCAAGTCACTTTTTCCCCTCACTAAACACTTTGATGACTATATGACAGGTAATCACATTGTAGCATTATATAACAGCATGTTGCTATTTGTTTACGTACTGTCAGTGAATGTCTCTTACTACAATCCTCATGTTTATGACAGCTTCAAAGGTCAGATTATTCTAGCATCACAATGACTATGCAGTTCATCAGAGGTTTAAAACATTGAATGCTGGACATACTAGATGTAGTTCACTCTTGCCACTATAAATTAGAACTTAGCTTTCTAACTTTTTATCAAAACTTTATACTTAAAATGTAAATTAAATGTGCATAAATGTGCTGAGTAGCAATAAATTAAAGCCATGAAATTTTTACCTCTCAGCCGTAAAAGGCTGTTTGTGTATTGTTGATTCCCAGTGACCACGACCTCAAGGACAGAAGTTAACTTTTCCAAAAGTCACCTAAGATTTTCAAATGAATACCATAGATCCATCTACTAGGAGTGGTGGCACTGGTGACTGCCAGTGTTTTTTAAAGATGGGTCACACATTAAGAAAAAATTATCTGTGAGCCCTACAGTATCATTGGTAAAGTAAGGTTTTGGTTGATTATTAGATGAACCTTTATTTAAGAAACAAATGCAGAAGTAAAAAATGGTACATTTTTACTTCTTACATTTGTTCAATTCAACGCCACTGCATGTAAAAACTTGCTAAAGGAGAGAACATTATAAATCCCCTATCAAGTACAACAGCAAAAAAGGCAAATATCACTAAATGTCATCAGATTAAAATCCAACCTGATGTAGCTTTGACCTATTTAGATTTGAAGTTCTGAAAACACTGAAATAGATGCCAGTGAGAAAATAAGGAATCGTCTGGCCAGAGATTACCACAACACATTGGTACATGACTCACGCAGGGCATGAAATTGAGTTCTGCCGCTCCCAAAATCAAGCACCTCGGGCGAGCAGGCAAGCTTAGTTCACATTGGTAATGGGAGCACTAACCCAGCTGTGATCTGGCAGCAGATCTCAGACATAAATCTGCACCAACATACGCAGTATGTAGTCAAACTCTAGCTTCTGATTTTTTGAAAAAGGAACAACAAAAATGTATATTTCCATAAGAAGGTCTCTTTAATTCTCAAAAATTAATAAAGAAATATTAGTATTTTACCTGGTTCTTAAAAATAAAGCTGATTATTTTGTTCAGGTGTGAAAACATTTTCGACAGAGGTGTGTAAATATCCTGCATTTGACATATTAAGTGCAGTAGTCCATTCGAAATTAAGGAATCAGTAGGTAAAATACTAATTATGCACAGTGAATACTTGTGCTTATGCTTTGATGTGTTGATTATTACATGGTGTTGATGCTTTACTGTGTAAGCAGCATTTTAATAATATAACTGGTCTTGGTAGCTGCAATGTAGTTGCATTGAAACTACTTCCTGTTTTGCTTTTTTTATCTTCTGAAAGTGTCAGTGTGAAAAAGGTGACAAGTCTACTCAGTGGGTTGCTAATAATATTATATTAATCTTGCTCTATTCAGTTTGGTATTGAGAGCACTAACCCGGCAGATCTGAGGCATAAATCTGCACCAACATATGCAGTATATATTCTTTAAAATGGATACAACACGCATGGATTTTTTTAACCTTTCCATAAGAAGGTCTATTTTTGCCTAATTGTTACCAGAAAAGCAGACTTTTTTTGTACGTGCGTGAAAACCTTGTTTGAGAGAGTTGTGTAAACATCGTGTATTTGACATATTAATAGCAGAATCACTAGTGAAAGTTTAAACAGATTATATAAAGTAAAAACTGTTAGGGTTATGTTATTGATGTATTATTCATTGCTTGTTGCTGATGCATTAAAATGTAAGCAGCAGTTTCATAATATAACCTGTCTTGGTAGCCAAAATGTAGTTGCACAAAAATTACAAGATTTCCTGTTTTTTTTAACCCCCTGAAAGTGTGAAAGTGGAAAAAAAACAAGTCAACGCTTTAGATTTGCAGATTGATGATCAAGTTTGTGCCTCTCCTTCCACTTTTAATTTTTTAACCAGAAAACTGTTTTTCATTTTCAGAAGACTTTGGGGTTGCATAGCTCTGCATACACAAGGCCATGTAGTGTGTGTGTTTACATTTCAGCACATTTAAGCACTATTGTACAGTGTCTCTTAAACAGATGAGGTATTGCCGGATAATTGAGTATACGAGTGGGTATGTGTAACTCTGAAGACAGTCTCACAAAAGCCAGAACTGCTAGTTGGAGACAGAGGTTTAACCTTTTGACTCCATAGCGGATCCATGCAGTGATGGACAAGTGTTAGAACAATGATCCTAAGATATCCAGTCTACTTATACTTTCTGCTTGTGGTGACCAAACAGGTGTTTCAGTGCAGTGTATGGGCAGAGATCGCCCACACAGATACACAGACATAAACAGACTGGTTTAAAGTAAAATGATATTTATGTGGACATGACATTTTAAAAGCTTATTATACTAACTGCTAGAGAATATTCTGAACTTGCTATCTAAAAAAACTGATGCACTCACAAACCACTAACAGAGGAAGTGTGGGTGGGGAGGATGTAAGGTTCACTCAGGCCACACACACTTTTGCGTGCATTAGACAGAAATGGATCAGGGCAGAGTATATTCAAACTGTCCCATACATCGACCAAAGTGGGTTCAAAAGCTTTTAATAATGACACAAAAAGGTTTATAACATTACCGCACCTTCTTACTTGAACTCCTGGTCTGCAGGCGGGCAACCACAAATCCTGGTAATCAGCCGTGACACACCCTTTACTCTGCCTTTCCTACTACTTTAGTGTAGTTAAGTAAATGAGGAACCACTAAAACACCAAATGGACAGGAACAGCACTTGTGTTTTTCTTAAAAAAGAAAAAAAAAGCCACTTGGAGGCACGAATCATGCAGAATTCAACATTAAAATCATCAATATATATTATGCCTTCACTTATACTTTTATTTGAAAAAGATGTTTTTACTTTCACTTAGGCGACCATCTTTCATTGCAAACGGAGTCATGCTCAGTAAACCTTGTGCTGTACTGTTAAGGGGTGCTTCATAAGCAGCTTAGTGGACACACGGTGGTAAAACGGAGTCATTCTGACCAGGACAGGCTTCCATATGTCCTGGATCCCTGCCTACAGCTGCTGGCTGAACCCTCCCAGTGCAGATTCATTAGCAAGCTGAATGCCACTGTGATTTACAGCTACTGCAGCTAAGGCTACACTGCAGCAACCCAACCGAGAATGATTTTGCTCTGGCACTTTACCCCATTTGCCACAGTGAAAACACACACTGAAAGGTTACTTAGGTGTTCTGTGCTACAGTTAGGGTGCCAGAGATTTTCTTTCGCTCATCAAGGTGCTCCCACATTTTCCAGTGCTGTTATTAATTTTTTGGACGCTATTTACTCAATGTGCATTTTTGTGTATTAAATACTACAAAATGCTAGAGAACTGCATTGATGTCAAATAGGACAATGCTTTTAATGCCTTTTCTGTATAAAGTGATATTTGTTCAGTGCTGAATGGAGTCACCGCCCATTTTATTCCAAGCCAGGAAAAACCCTGCTTATTGGATCCTTAGAGATAACAGCTGACTTGATTTAATTTATGGCACAGATGTTTAGTAAATCATGAGCAGTTTTTTATAAAGTAACCTATTTAATTAGGATCGATTGATACTGTATATCTTTGATATAGATGGGATGGCAACTCATGTAGCACTAATATGGATAACAACCTTTCTGTGGAGATGAAGCTGGGGTTATAGTGGTGTCTAAGTTTGTGTGTATGTTCATTAGGTTTGGCAAAAAAGAGAGAAAAAAAGTTTGATGTCTTTATTGAGATCTTTGTGTATATCAGATTTTTGTTTAGGCTTTGAAATGACCTTTGCTTATTTAAGAGATGTCTCAGTTCACATGATGCTCAGATGTCACAACCTGAAATTCTCAAGCTGGATGTTGTTATGTTGCGATCCAGCCTGTGCTCATAACAAGCTTCTCTTTGAGAAGTTTAAAACATGATGATGCTCGTTAGTTATGATTCATCTCATTTTACGAATGCAACAGCCTTTTCAATTGGGCTTTGCAGGCTTGACAGACAAGCAACAACCTACAGCAATGACTTTAGTTCTGTTGGTTTTTATAAGTACAGCTACTCTCTGGTGGTCTGAGGGTCAAAGAGGGTTGAGTTTTATCTCTTGTCAGTGCACAGCAGTCGCTGTGATGTTTTGTAAATCAGGGTGTGCGGATCAATGGAGTAGGTGGTTTGCACTTTGTTTTTCAGATCTTGTCAAAGCCCGTGTCCTCTTCACAGGCACTGCCCCATACTCTGCCCTGCTCTGCCCCTGCGCCTGTCTGTACAGCTGTGCATTATCAAGTGCTGGCAGAGTCTCTCCTCCAAAAAAACCCAAAGTAAATGGTGTGCAAATCAGCAATGTAACATATTTAAGCTGTGCTGAAAAATGGGGGCAAAAGAAAATTTAAATGGCAAAGCAAGCTGCATGTGCCCACGTGTCTCTTGTCTTTTGAAGCTGTTTGGCACTTTCTTCCTTTCCTTGGCTGTTTCATTGATAAGCAGCAGGCAAGCAGTGTGGAGCGGATTAAAGGCCTTTATAAAGCTGAGTCCTGGTTTGATAAATACACACTTCCTTCTGGAAATCCTGGCTCAGACACATCAGAGGCTCTTGGTGATTAGATGGTGGCATTCAGAGCAGCCGTGACTAAAGCACGGCCACTCTTCTATACAATACTCACTTGTTCAGAGTATGCATATTATGGAGACAGCCTGCCATCATTTTATCCTTGAATCAGAGGATTATTGCTATACTCTGCAAACACGCTCTTTTTTTGTTTCTCCATTCACTTGCACTGACACTGCGTCTCATCTATTTCTTCTTTCTCTGTGAATTGTTCACAGATTATGCCCAATGTATGTACCTGCATTACATGGGGAGCAGAGATTCTGCAGACAGACAGACAGTGCTTTGCTGAATGAGACGAATATAACAGGATGCCAGAAAGCTGCACTCGTCCTCCTCTTCCTCTTCCTTTTTGTTTCTCTAGAGACTGTCAGGGCTCATCATTTGCCTTCTTCTGCATGTTAATGATATTCCTTGTATAAATACAGAGGGCATGAAGCCATTCAAAATCAAACCTTTTGAAGCCCTCAAGATTAATTGATCTGCAAGTTCTCAATTGATATTCATCCTTCTACAGGAAATTGGCAAGAAGTGGATGCAACGTAGAGAATTAGGAATTTATATTTTCTGTCTTTTATGACTGATATATCTCTGTAGAGCCAGTACAGAAGAAGGTTGTGTGTCAGTACTGTAAAAAGTAGAGGAGCTACATTTAGTACCACGTTAACATGCTCTGCTCCCACACAGGCCTAATTACTGACCTTATGCTCCTAATTTCTGTGAAAATAGGGCACCAGTGATGAAACAAGGAGATTTTGTGTCTGTTATTGCTTTCTTGTTCTTGTTACCAAGTTTTTACGCCATAACATTAAAAATCTGTGCCCTTCCATTTCCATGCCTTCTTATTCCTTAATTGAGAGTCCTCTCCTACACTCACACACCAAAAAACATCCTTGTACATTTTTTCACAAACTTTGTGAATTAGGGACATTGGAACTGGGTGCAGTCATTTATTGATATGTGCATTCAAACATTTAATGTAAAGCAAAAAACTGAGTTTTGAGAATAGTGACAACTCTGAAAGTCAATATTTGGGATGATTAGCTTTATTCTTTAAGATATTTTGATGTCTCTTAGACAGTTTTCTTGTAGTTTCTTTAAGTAGTCTTCGGAAATAGTTCTTGATGGTTGTTGAAAAGCATTCAAAGCTCTTTTTCAGATGTTGGCTGCCTTTTGTTCTGCTTTCTTTCAAGATGCTTCAATTATGTTGAGGCCCTGCAGAAGCCATTCTTAAGGAAGGGAAATTGGAAGTAATCTGTGAGATTACACAAGAACTGTACTGAAAATCAACAGGTCTTATGAAGTGATTAATCCAGTTTGAAAGTTCAAATTGTCATTAGTGGTCATGGATTGGCTCTGGGGAGCCCAATCCATGACAGATAGCAGTCACTTGTCTGTTTTTCTCGGGATGCTTTTACTGATTTGACAGTGACTTTGGAATTGTTTTAATGCTAAAAAATGAAATTGTTTTTCGATGGTATGGCATGATGGATAAAGATCACTGATGGTACTTTTCAGTCTTTATAATTCCACTGATTTTTGACCAGATCCCCAACACTACTGGTTAAATTGCTGACCCAAATTATCTCCACTGTGTTTTCAAGATGTCTGTAGATACTCACCTTTGTTCCCCTCTACTGACTTTCTCTGTACATGATGATGACAATTTGAACAAAACTAATCGGGCTTCAGCCTTTACACCCAATTTCTCTTCATTAAGAATGGCTTCTCGACAGCCTCCCTTCCACTGAGACCATGTCTGATAAGGCTTCATGGATCAAGTGAGGGCCCAGGTGCATCTCTCAGGTCCTGTGTCAGTACTTTGCTGAAATGTTTTCCTATTTCTTAAGGACGTCAGTTTTAGATACTGTTCATCTGCTTTATTTTGTCTGCTTTTTGTCCTGCTTTCCAGAAGTTTTCTTTTGCACACCAGCATGGATTCATTTGCAGAAGAAAACTAGCAACTCTTTGGGAATTACCTTATTTGTGCAAAAACACGATTTTATGCCTATCAAACTATGTTACCTTAGACATGTTTTGGTAAATTAAACTGAGGAGGTGGTAACAGATGATATTTTTTGTGACAAGCTGCTAGGAACAAACTACTTAAAGATACAATTTAAAACCTGTTCTTGTGCTAAGTTTTGTTACATATAGAGTTAAGATTGGTTCATCCCTTGAGTTCCTTATTTATGGGAGGATCTCAGAGAAATAATTTTACTGACTGCCATTACCTGTGCTACCATCAGGCTTTTTAAGAGCTAACTATAGAGACGACCCTACTCATGCAAGCAACAGTATGCTGTGCATGGTAGTATCCTCAGAGCATTATGACATTTGGACATGTATGGTTACATTAACTTGGATCATTGCCGTGCCTAACTAGACTTACGGGCACTAGTATCTTAAGATGTTTTCACACATGCACTGCCAAACCAAAATTTGTAACTGATGGAATAGCATATCAGATGTGACTATTTTGTGAGTGTTTGCTAAATATGAGAAAACATGAGTCTATCAATATCCTGCAGAGTTCATATGTGAAACATGCTTTTCATTTTTTATAAGCTGTGTGCTTAAAGTCTGTAGACTAAACTTAAAAACTGAAAACTGCATGCTATTTATTTCAGTGTGGCATAAATCTGCTGCTCCAGTCAAGTTAAACAGATATTAAAGGAAAAAGTGACCATACTTAGAGACCAAAGGTCCACAAGCATTTAAATCATCATAGGCAAGCCAGGGATTTATGCCTGTAGGAAGTGTTCAGGGCTTGGGTGGAAAGCTGAGGGGGATAAAAAGAACTAAAAATGGAGCTTGGTTGTGCTTAGGGATGAGATGAAGCATCTCTGGCCACTTTCAGGGATTAACAGTGAGTAGAGGTGCCTGGTCTCTAAACCTCTCAACCACAAACAGCAATTATACACCAAGGAGCTGCTTCTCTTATGGGTAGATAGGTCAGTCAAGCAGAACTGGTACAAAATGAGGGATGGTGAGACAGTCAAAATAGGTCATCCCAGAGGAATGACAGTGAATATGGTCTTTATTAGACCTACTAATGTTGGGTTTTACTATGTCCCACTTGTCCTTTACACAGTCTTACAAATGAGTTCATATCACTATAATACAGTAAGTTAATTGCTGAATAATTATTTTAATATTGATTCTTAATTGTCACAATCAAGGTCCTTACTACTCAGCTTTTCTGGTTTTAAATGAATTGACCTACCTTTTGGATAATGTGCATTGAGGCACTATGTTCAATCTAAGATTAAGAAGCAGGCTGCGCAGTAAATTGACAGATCAAGTTGACTTCAAACGCTATCCTATTTTCTACTCCACACGGATGTTATGAAGATGATGTGCTGCTGTTTGTATCCTGTCAGCCTCATGTAAGTGTGTTTAGAGGCAGAGTTAAGTAAAGAAATAATGGTGGTGGAACTCTGGAGTAGAAAGATATCAGCTTCATTAGATGCGATTAGCATTATGGAACCTCTCTGAAGGGGATGTCTTTGATGTTGGTGCTGCTCATCTTTTTCTTCCCCTCAACAGTGAAACACAATCCTCAGCTCTGCTCTGGTTCTCTCCCTTCTCTGCTCTCACCCCCTTCCCCGCCCCACCCCCTTTGTCTCTTCCTCGGGGTTGGTTGATTGATTAATGCTCAGATTGAATCCAGACAAGGGTATGGGTTTGAAGGGATTGCGTGTGTGTGTGTGCAGTAGTTCAATGTCTATGTGTCTCGGTTTTGCGATTTTAAAGCACCCGAGGCCGAGACAGTTTAAACTGATTATGCTGCAATCAGGGCCTGTGACGCTCCATCGCTATGGTCATGAGCATTATAAATTTAACCACTTGGTGCCTTGCTAGCTATAGCATTGCTTGGAGTGTGTTGGAAAGCAAAAAGGAAGTAATGGTGAAAGGGATTAAGACATTCAGTTAGGTAAAATCTTTATTTTTTTTTTAAATCCTAAAATAATTTTATGTTAATCTTTGGCCAAACTGTTCTGTATCTGGCTGATGAAATTCTCATCGGTTTTAGTTGGCCAGTGCTACTTGTACAACAGTATGAACTACACAGAGAGGCCCCAGCTAACCATAAACATGTTGCCTATACTGAACTTAATAGTTTATTAGAAGCCATAGCTAACTCTGAGTTGTGGATAGCTTTAGCCACGTTGCCTAAGTCGCTGTTCTTAGTCTGTCTAAAATATAATTTTACTAAATAAATCTGAACATTTGAAGCAAAACTTATTTTTTTTCAGTTTACAGTTACCACCTGTGAGACCCAATTGTGTTCTGAAGAGTTTCTTCATAGTCATCTGTGTCTCTTATTGTCCCAG
Source organism: Hemichromis elongatus (assembly GCA_015108515.1). NCBI lineage: Eukaryota > Metazoa > Chordata > Actinopteri > Cichliformes > Cichlidae > Hemichromis > Hemichromis elongatus. The sequence goes on from VUQR01036142.1 coordinate 44,595, forward strand.
GAAAGATCAGCACTTGCTGTCAACCGTAAACTGCTGGTATCTGTTGCTGAACCAGACGAGGCGTGAGAGTCGTGACCATGCCACCCTCAGTGACATCTACACCAACAATGTTATTGTCCGCCTGGCCCAGATCAGCGAGGATGTAATTCGCCTGTTCAAAAAGGTAAGACTATCAATCTCCCTCTTTTTTTTTTCTACTTTGTGGGTGATCGTGGCTCAAAGAGTTGGCAGTTCGTCTTGTAATCGGAAGGTTGCCGGTTCGAGCCCCTGGCTCTGACAGGCTCAGTCGTTGTTCCCGGTGGCACTAGTGTCCGGCAGCCTCGCCTCTGTCAGTGCGCCCCAGGGCAGCTGTGGCTACAAAATAGCTAGCCATCACCAGTGGGTGGATGAATGTAGTGTAAGCCGTTTTGGGGTCCTTAGGGACTAGTAAAGCACTATACAAATACAGGCCATTTACCATTTGTTACCAATGAAAAGATTTCAGCATTCAGCCAAACCTCCACTTTGCCTTTAAGCTTTAATTTGGCTGATTAAGTGTATTAAATGTACATGGAGTTCGTGAGATGTCTAGGTTTTGCATGGCCTACACAGCAGTAAAAGCAGCTTGGGGGAAATGAAGCTGAGACCCCCCGGTCTAAGAATCTACAGCCCCTACTAGTGTGAGCAACATCTGGCTCTCTGTCAGCACATTTTAGAAATAACTGAGGCCTTGTCCAAACATCGGAAGGTTGTTTTCACCTTGCAGGCTTTCCTTAGTGAACTTAACTCTGCTTATGAAGTTCGATTTTGATGCTCCGTTTCTAGGTGTGTGTGTGTGGACGGGTATTAACATCTTCGTGGGGACCGACAGCCCTTGTGGGGACCAAAATCCTGGTCCCCACAAGTTTGAAGGCATTTTTGAGACTTAAAATGTGGTTTTAGTGTCAGGATTACAATTAGGTTATGGTTAGGTTAAGGGTAATGGCAATGGGCAGCTTCATTTCATATTTGAAAATAGGAATGAAAGGCTATGTTCTTCCTTTAGTTTAATTTTTAAAAAAAATAACTTTATACTGCTCTGCAGAAAGCATAAATGTTTATACTAAAATTAATGAGCTTTGGTTAAATGTGAGACAGGGTGAACAAGGAGAAAATGTAATCTGTAAAAACTTTATCAACCACCACAAATAATTTGTCAAAAGTGTAAATTAAGTAAGAATTTTGTCACAGGAAATATCTCTGATATTATAGGAATATTGGTTTGTTATGCTACTGTTGATGGGATGATCAGAGTTGGAAGGGTGTGTTCTGATCAATATCCTGTAAAATAGTCACTGGTAATATAATTACAGTAGGTGTGGCAAGTATGAATGTACAGAGAGCAATAGTTTCCTGTTGTCTTCTCTTTTCTACAACACGTTTAATTTCAAAGAGAATACATTAAAAATATTCTTTTTTTTCATGCCTTTTATTGAGGGAAGATTTTAAAAATGTACATTCACTATAAAGGGCTCTTTAAAGGCCACAGGTCTTACAGTGTATTGCATCACAGCTTTTACTCACTCAATGAAACCTTCCTCATCCCCCAAGCCTCTGCAGTACACGCTGCAGTCTGTCTCACCTCAGAGCCACTGATGCATACAGATGCCATTCACCAGCTGCTGGAGCCCTCTCAGGGTATATCCAGTTCATCGCATTCAGTTCAATGATTGTTTGAGAAGAACTTATTGCTTGTGATCCAGATAAAAACAAAGCTACAACCCTTCTTTATTACCATGGCTGTGTTTATTTTCCTCTTCTGAGCATACTTTATAATCAGGTTGAAGCAAAAACTGTTACTCTTTGGAGATTCTTTTATAATTATAATTAGGTTAGTTTGTGACTCATGAGGTGCAAGTTTTTTCAAGCACAGTTACCATAGCAGACCAGGGTGTGGGCAAAAAAAGGTTACCTTTCATATATCAATGAATGCCTCTGATCTGTGGGTGGATGTGGTTTGTGTGTGAGTGTTTGAACTTGTTTTACCTATGTTGTGGGGACCTTACATATTTTGGGGTCCCAGTATGAAAAAAAACTAAAAATAAACCCCGGCAAACAAAATGTGTTAAAGTTATGTGTAGATTCAAGGTTAGAGTCAGGCAAGTAGTAATTATGCCAAGGGTAACAGTAAGTCCCCAGAAGAGAAGGGCAGGAGCGGGTCCCCATAAAACAATGAAAGTAAGTCAATATCTTGCAGTGAAGTGCTGAAAATACTGGGTGTGTTTGTGTGTTTTTGTGTGTGAGTATGCTTTGTGTTCAGCTATGCTTTGTCTGTAGAGGTGCAGCAAGGTTTCATTATAGCAAAATACATCCGTTATTGATCTGACAGCAAACAATACTTTTTTCAAATGTGAAATGACTGTTGCTGATTTATTGTCTTTTATACACCAGAAAAAAATGAGTCAGCTGTTTTCACTGTTAGGTGATCTGTCTGAGAAATGTTGTGCACACGAGGGGGGTACATAATATTTTCTGCTCAAAGTCATTGCTGTATTTGACAAACCATTTGTTTTGTTCATTAGTTATCAGCATCACAACATCATGTTTGCTTATTAGTATGCTATTGTGTTGCAGTTTATAGTTGAAAATGTTCCTATTGTTAATGGCTGTTGTGACACCTTTCAGGCAACGCACAAAACAAGTGTCAAACAGCAGAGTATCAGAGGTTAAAGGTTCTGGGAACTGTTTTGGGTCTCGTTTGCACACCAGTTTTGCTAATGAACCTCAGAACTTCACGTACCTCTTGTTTTCAGCTGCTCCATTTTGACAGTATTTAGCCTTCAGCAACTTCAAGCTTAGTTTACTTCTCACAGCTTAGCCCTAAAACATCTCTTATAATTTTTTACAAGTAGCTGAATTTAATTTGATGGTCAGGTAACACATTTTATTTTGGCTGTTTATTCTAGAGACTCTAATACACTAGTGTAGTGATAGTTTCTATTTGAATCATGGGTTACTGACTTTTAGCTTCTGATATTTACTCAAAATGCCCAGAAATTCTGGCGGGGTGGTGCAGTGAGTTATCACATAGCAAGAAGGTAACTAGTTTGAAACACCTAGTTGTCTTCAGCCTTCCAATATGTAGTTACTTGTTCTTCCCCTGGCCTGTAGCTCTCCTCCCATTGTCCAAAGACATGATTGTTAGGCATGTAATGGCAGTAGACATCAAAGGACAGCAAGAGTTATTATAGTGAAAGCTAATTCAAGTAAAATTATCAGGAAGTTTAAACAGTTTTCTATTTTGGATTGTACTGATGTTTATCTGTGTCATTCTTTTTCAGACATAACACTCTCACGTCACCCTGTTAAGCTAGGAAGGTGTTGCCTGTGTTTTTGAATGTGTGAGACCACCAAACTGAGATATCCTGTTGTTGTTTTCTCACCTCAGAGTCTTAATATTAAGTCGTGTTCCCCCACCATACAAACAGATGTCAAACATCTACTGTTGTTTGTTTCTCCTTCTATTACAAAGGGTATTAAAAGCTGTTCGAAGAATTAACTGAGATATTTTACAACCTGTTGCATTGTTGAGAATGTGGAACTGTTCTAAATATGCAGTATCTAACATGTAATGTGGTGTGCATTAACTCTAGGAAGTTAGAATATTGCGTTTCCCACAATTAAATTTTTTTGCTGTTGAGTAACAATGGAGATTGTGGGTCTCCTAGAAATATGTCCATCTTTATATGTTACTGTATTCTGAAAATTTGTATGTAATAAGTACAATTACACATTCCACAACATTCAACTGCTTGCACATTTTGAAATAAATTTGTGCAATTGTGCCAATTCTCACTTGTATGTGGGGTTCAATGAGAAAAGACAGTCAGATACACCCTCTGCACCAGTCTTTGTGGTCATCCATCTAATATTTGTTGAGTTGTTTCTCTGTGACTCACCAAAGTCACGGTGCCAGCACAATAACTGGCGTTTGTAATATCGGGTCACTGCTGATGGCTCAGACAGTATTTGTTTTCTTACCCCTGTTCTGTCTTCTTGCTGTTTTCAGAGCAAGGACATTGGTATCCAGATGCACGAGGAGCTTGTGAAGGTGACAAATGAACTCTACACTGTAAGTAATAGACTGTGTCTCCTGCAGATCGTTCTCTCGCACCTCATCTCATCACTGAGCTCTTTTTCCTCCTCGTCTTCCTGATGGTTTTTCATGTTTTTCTGTATTCCTTTGAGTTAAATGGCTTTCAGTCTTGGATCATCTCTATTCCCTTTGCTGCACCATAGTAGAACCTCTTATTAACACCTGCATGGATCTCATCTTTCTATCTTTACTTTCTTTGTGTGTTCCTGAAAACGTATTGGTTCCTTTTAGTGATCGTGGAAGGGTTATAGTGACCTTGCAGCCTTTATCTTTTTTTCTTTCTTATTAAAAAGAGAAAATGCCTTTCTCCCTACAGATTTATGAATTCAGTTTTATATGCTCCTTATTATGGGACTGCCTTTAGCCTCAGACAGGATCAATGAAACTGCTATGCAAAAAACTTTTAGAATTGTACTGCATTTAAAAAGAACAGCTTATGTTTTTGTATAGGCTTTGTTTATCTTTTCTTGTATCGTTAAATGGTCAATTTCAAAAAGGTACTTAGTGTCTTCACTGAGTGTTCATTGCACTTTGCTTACTGTAAACTTGCCTGTTATATATAGTTGCTTGGATATTCATGATAAAACAAGAGTGTGGGTAGTTGCAAATGAAGAAAAAGAATATTTCATTTTTCTCCAATGCTGTCCGTTTCAGGGCTCAAATCAACAGCAATCTGGTTGATTTCAGGGTTCACATCACTGACTGCATCTGTGAGGAGCTGTGAAATAATTGCCTGCTGACACATAAGTGTGCCATTTTAATGAAATGTGTTTGCATAATTCTGTCAGAGAGTAGAGGTGCTCATTAATTTTAGGGTCACCTATTCTGGCTCAGTGGCTTTGTTGTGTTTGATACCAGCACTTTGTATATATGCAGCAATTCTAATGAGCAGTTTCTCTGCTGGTACAGTGCACTTTTTATTTATTTATTTATTTTTGTGTTTATAGAAACACTCTGCTTCATTTTGACCGTAGCCTGTGGTTTACCCCATTTTTCTTGAAAAAGCTTTTTTTGTTGTTTTTTTTTTCTCTTCACTTCTGTGCAACGACATTTTTATTTCATACCAAGCAGCTTTCTCATATCCTGCATCTGCTTCCCATGTGTTTTAATTTAAAACAGGTTAATGGTGAAATGTCATATTGATTGATGCTTTGTGATATAAATTGGAACTATTATTTGAAAGTTTTATCCTTAAAAGGTCCAATATAATTAATATATCATTTCAGCTATGAATACTTTTTGGACATTTTGATTGTCAGAAATCAGTTCAGCATAATAAGAGGTCAATATTAATAAAGACAGCATGTCTAAAAAGCCTGGGTGTCACGCATGCCGCATTGCTGTAACAATAAAAGACATGGACTATAATTTTACATATATTATGATTAATGTTTCTAATTAACTGCAGTGTATTGGCAGATTTATCATAACTTTTCTCCACAATATTTCTCCAACCATTTGCCGTTGTACCATCTTCACTCTACAGTCATTAGCAATAGCTTAAGAACTGCTTTGCTTATGGTGGGATTGTCTGTAATGATAGATTAACGTATGTCTGGGATAGCAACAAACGCTACTGGTGCTGCACTGTTAGTCTAATTTGAGCTCTTATTGAGGGATTCATAGTCTACCAAACTGGACAAGCGCCAAGCAACTTCAGCAGTCTTCTGCCCCCTGAGGTGAAACAGAAGAGATAGCAGAGCTGCCTTAAATGACTTATTCATATGTGCTGTGTGATGAAAGTCAAAACCCCAAAGGCAGTGCTGGCAAGCATCTTTATTTGAGCCATCTGTTGATTTGGACACAGCACACAGTGTTAGAGTTTGCATGTGATTATGACAAGTTCATATATACAAATTACATGCATGCACATTGTTTTAAAAACAGACCAAAAATACTATTTTCTGCACAAGTGGTCATCTGTATCTGAATAAATAAAATGATTCTCTCATTTGAAAAGTAAATGCCTCCCAGACATTTACAGTTTGGTTTGAAGTGTCCGTGCTCTTCAGGTTCACTGTGGCAGACATTTTACTATGTATTTGTTTTACCCACACGCTCTTTCTGGCTGCATAATAAAACTCAGATGATCCGTCTTCTCATGCTGTACTTGGCCTCAACTACAGTCTGGCTGAAAGCTAAGAACTCAGATGCTGACGTATAGCCTCATTCTTTCTACATATGAGAGAGAGATTGTTGGAGTTGTGGGAAGTTTCACAGTTTAGGTGGTAAATAAATGAAATGCTGCAGCAACACAAATGTGTCTCAAAAGTCATACTTTGGCACATTTTTTTTGAACAAAATAATATTTTTTCTCGAAGGCTGCTCTCTCTTTCTGTTATAGGTCAAGTTTTCTTTTAATTATTTTTTCCTCATTCTCTGGATGGTAGGCATTATATTTTATTATTGTTTGTAATAGGTTGAGCCATAAGCTCCCCATTTTAAAACCATCAACTTAAATATTTTAGCTGTGTGAATCCAACGAAGAAGCCAAAAACACCTCTATATCATTTAATTTACTCCAAATGGGACCATAGTTAACAAAAGAAAAAATGCTGAACTTAATTTTAAAGTTAAGGGATTAAGTACAGAAAATCAACAGGAAAATCTTTACTGGGTGTATAGATTTTTTTTTTGTATTACCTTTGTTAGGTACATCAGTTCAACTACTCATTAATGCAATTATCTCATCAACCAATCACATGGCAGCAACACCATGCATTTAGAGATGTAGACATGTACACATATAGACATGGTCGAGACGACCTGCTGAAGTTCAAACTGAGCATTAGAATAGGGAAAAAGGTGGTTTAAATTATTTTTGCCAGATGTTTTTTCCATTGCAGCCATCTCTAGGGTTCAGAGAAATTGTTGATGTCAGAGGCCAGAGGAGAATGGCTCGAGTGTGTCGAGATGATAGGATGACAACAGTAACAGTAACAAATATTTTCTTGACACCCTTTCGGCCCAACTGAGCATTGTTTAAATGTCACAGTCTACCTGTGTCACGGACTGCAAAGGCAAACCGTAAAGTTGTTGTAAAGTAGGAAATTAAATAGTTCGCTCCTAAGAGAATAATCTGCTACAGCCATCTGCAGGTGACGAGCAGCAGGTGTGACTGCCTCCAGCCCAGGAACGCTTCCGGGGTCGCGATCCTTCTGGCAACCAAAACATCCAAGAGTGCGAGCAAAACATAACACACAGGGAGTCAGAGAAACAGGAGAGATACAACAAAACACCAAAAAAACATGAGCCCTGGGTCCATAGACCCAGGGCGTGACACCCTGAGTGTTAATGTCGTGTCCATCCCTTTAAAGCTAGAGGGTACCGATCATTTGATAAATATTTCCTTATCACAAAACTCAAATCATCTCAAACTAGTTTCTTGAACATGAAAAAGTGTTCACTGTACTCAAAAGGCTTCAATGGTCACATGATTTCAATCAGCAGAGCAGTTTGGGAGATTCTCATCATGGACGTGCTAACATTGAAAAAAGGTTCAGATTCAAGTCATTTTCTTATTGCCTTCCCTTTTTGAACTTGAAGCCTATGATATCATTGTATACAGTCTATCTTTTCCTTCAACATTGCCACAGTTTATTTACAAGAACAATTTTATTTCAGAGCTGAAAATTGGTGTGTTAGAAAATCTTTCATCCTATCACCACAACCTGTAGCAAACACTTGTAAAGGTAAAAAAAAATATGGCAGACCAGCTTCATTTCCCATCTTGATGATCCACAGGCAGCAGTATTTTGTTCTGTTTTATGACTAGATCTTTTTTACTTCATTGTTCAAAAATAGCGAAATGAATAACGTTGCCACATGGTGGTTACCTCATGGTATTTTCCAACACTTTTACTGGTTGCCAACAAAACAAATTTTGCTTAAACAAAACTGTGAAATCCCATTTGGATCTCTGGCAGCTTGGTGAGAGGTAAGGGGAGGGGAGGTATGACTGTGGGCTGAAGCTGTTGTTCAAAATATTGTTGTTCAAATATAGTGTGATGCTGAAATGGGAGTACAAAACAGCTTGAAGACCCTGTTGTCATTAAAACAAACCCTGAAATGAAAAATGGTCAAAAGGGCCTGATTGTCCCAAAGAGTCGTGCACTTCCTGACATTGCTTTCAGCAGCTTGGTCCTGTGAAATTTACTTTTGTTTGCTTGTACCTGTATTAATTTCCTGGTATACGAGCTTAATATCCCCAAGGGGGTAAATAGAGCTATACTGTGTCTTATCTTTCTGATCCTTGTGCCTGATGTCTGTGCCTTAGTTTCACGCAGTGATTTAGTTGCTGACAATATAACAACAGTGGTTCTGAGCTTCTGTCACAGGCGAATGTTTGGATCTAGTTTCCATTCCTCTATTTACAAAAAGTGTGCCTGCCCATTCTACATTTTTACATATAGACAAAGGGAAAAAAAACAATCTAGGCCGTACCAGGTCTTTAAATTAGATAACTACAACCTCAGATGAATAACAGCAGAAGACGTGCTGTTATGTATTTGTCAAAACCTAAAATGCAGCAGAAGCAGTGCGTGAAAAACACATCCCATAATGAATCACCTTCATAAGCATCATTTTCTCAGTCTTTCACATCATTGTGGATGTTAATATGTGATCATTACAGACGTTTGCCTTGCGTTCATTATGAAAAACTCCACTCATCCTCTGACTGTGTCTTTCCCCAGCTCAGAGACTCTGAGGTTCTGAATTTAAGTAGCCCTAGGTTGTTGTCAGAGGACTCAACAATGCACACACCTCCTGTAGACACAGCTGAAGCTCTGTCTTCCTGCAAATGACTCTGCGTTTTTGGCTGCGGGTCTTGTAGTCAGATGCTTCAAAGTAAATTTGAAATGCACCACATATTCAGAAAATAGATTTGACAGCATGTGAAAGAACGGTGTTAGTTTAATTTCTGTTGTCCGGGAGTAGCTAATTTAATACCTAGCTGTGACACTCCAAAAATAGGGTAGGATTTTTTTTCTTAAGTGTTTGCCTTGCAGCTCTTCACATTCTGTGTTATTTAAACAAATAATTAAATAATAATATTAAACCACAAGCTCTACCTCAAATAGTAAAATGGTGCCTACACATTAATGCAATAATATAAGCAATGTGGTGATGGTGGTGGTGGTGAAGTGCTTAGTTCTGCCGCCTCAGAGCAGGAAGTTGACAGAACAAAGTGGAGTTTGTCTTCTTCCTATGTCTGTGTGAGTCTCTCTTTGTAAACTGTGTGCTAGGGAGGTTTCTGCAGAATGACTTACTTTTTCATGCTTAAACTCATAATATTTAATAATTATTAATAATAATCTTACTTAAGAGGCAAAATAAATGTTGAAACACACCTATAGCAAACACCATGCTCAAAAACTGGTATTAAACCATGTTTGGTGAACAGTAATGGTAGGATACCTTGCTGCAGCACAAGGTAGAGCAGGTCATCTGCAAATCAGAAGATCAGCTGTTGTTCATGTTCTTCTCCTCTGGTCTGCATGTAAAAGTATCCTTGGTTAAGACACTGAACACCGAGTTGTCTCCCAATACATCCATCGAAGTGTAAGTGTGTCAACGTTAGACTGAGGCATAGAAAAAAATAGCACTTGTGTTTGTTGAGACTTGTTGTAAGAAATCACTTTACTCAATTAGAATAAAGTGCACTATGTAACTACCAGACAATTTCCAAATAGACAGACTGCTCTCCAACCACATTAGTATCATTTGAGGTCAGTTAAAGATTATAGTTGTAAGTGACCCAACAGCAAACATGTGTTTTTGGTGAGCAGTTCTCACGCAGGTAAGAAGAACCCCACTGTTTAAGCACAGCATAGAGCTGCTTGATTGCAGGAAACAAATAAATAACTGTTTATGCTGACTGTTTCATATCCTGTGGTGTTTATAGGAAATCATGAATAGCTGAAATGTTTGAAGCTGCAATTCGCATATGGATGTTTCATTAAGAGAATTAAGAATGGGCCTCCAAGAGACTCTCAAAAAGCATCTGTGATGAGTTAAGAGGGACAAGTGCTCCTGCGTTGCTTAATGAGGGTTTTCTGCCACTACAGTCATATCCCCATCACACTGAACAAGGGGAGAGGGGTGTAAAAGTTTAAGTGTCTAAGTAGAGATCAAAGTGAAGAGGTACAGTAATTCCAGTGAAGACAGTATAAAATGTTGTCATTCTGCTTTTACAAAGAGCTGAAAATGTAGAAGGATGAGGTAATGAGGAATTACTGTAGAAAACAGGCCAGGAAAGCTACAGCAAGGAGGGGAAGAGGGGGTAGGTTGGAGATTTGACAGCCAAGCCTAAACCACAGACAACTTTGGGGATCTGGATCTACTTAAAATATTCCACATGTAGATCTGTGTTACTTCTGTACTGACGGCCCAAACTGATCCTCCTGGCCACCACGAAAAAGCTCAAATCGGACCCGATTTTGTAAAGAAACAGTGAAGATTTTCTTTACTGGCTCCCTGAGCATGCATGTTGAAATAAGATGCTGAACCCCGAGTTTGCCCTGGTTCATCCATGTGAGTGTGAATATTAGGTAAAATTGCTTAGGCACAGTAAAAAAGCACTTGTATAAATGAACTTGTGTGAATGGATGAATGAGGCTTAGTAGGAAAAGGCTTTGAGTGCTGAGCAGAAAAGCACTATATAAATACCAGTCCATTTACCATGTGATTAAAAATACAGATGAGCACACATTATTACTATTCACACTGTATCATTTTATCTAGGGTGTTAATTAACACTTTAATACTATATTAATGCTAAATGGTAAAAAGGTCATACTGAGAGATGTTTACTCTGTTTAATAAGAAGTCACCAGTTGCTTGCACTGTTGCTTCTCAACAAGAAGGTCCAGTGTTTGTACCCCAATTCTCCCCCACAGTCCAAAGACAGGTTAGGTTTAACTAGCAACTTGAAATTGGCCATAAGTGTAAATGTGAGTGTGAATGTTTGTCGTTCTCTTTGTGTTAACCATGCGATAGATCAGTTAGCTGTCCATGGTCTACCCGGCTTTCACTGATAAGATTTATTGATCTCACAAGGGAAATGACTGTGCTACAGGAACATGATAAAGAACAAAAATAGTACAGGCCTAGAGCTTAAAAAAAAACATTGTAAAAGTGCCACAAGCATATGGTGAAGGTCTTATACTGTGAATGCAAAAAACAAAGAAAATAAACTGCAAAAATGAGGTTAAAGAAGAGTAAAAAGTAATATTGCGATTGTGCAAGAGATAATAATAAATAATATTTACACTGTGAATCTAAGAAACAGCTGCAAGAGGAAAATAAAGGATACTCTGGAACATAAAACCAAAATATCGTCAGGTATTTGTCACTCAGAAAACTCTGTAAGCATTTTACTGTGTTAGCTCATAACCAATACTGTAAAAGGCTGTGATGTTTAGTCATATAAAATCATCTGTCATATTCCTGCAGGTGATGAAAACATATCACATGTATCACACCGAGAGCATCAGTGCAGAGAGCAAGCTGAAAGATGCTGAGAAGCAGGAAGAGAAGCAGTTCAGCAAGTCGGGAGATCTCAACGTCAACCTCCTCCGGCACGAGGACCGCCAGCCGAGACGCAGCTCCGTCAGGAAAATCGAGAAGATGAAGGAGAAGGTATATATATGTATATATACATAAGAAGAGCACCGTTTGTTTACATAAATACAGTTCTCTTAATGTGCCGTTAAATCCTGAATCATCGATTTTACATTTAGGTTAGGAAAAACCTTTAAGCAGTTTCTCATCTAGATCAATGTTGGTGTTTTGTTAATGGAGAGCCAGCTCATTTTGCCGGGTGTACTTGGAAATAGCGAGAGACGAGTAGACCAGCAGCTAGACAGAAAGTCTCAGGAGCATACTTTAGGTCTGCAGCCAGATGAGTACTGAGCAGTTCTTTAGGCCAATAATCCCACTCCCTTTCCATCTTATTCAGATTTCTAGCTTGTGAAAAGTCTCCTCCTGCCAGCGGTGTCAGGCTCTCCAGAGCAAGCTGAACTTTAGATACCCCTATGCATTTTTTATTCTGCATCTTCGTCTTAGATTTCTTCATGCAAATGAAATTTCCATCATCTCTCAGGTGCAGAAAATCAAAAGGCTGTCAGTACGGCAGCGTTTCTCCATCCTCAGGCTGGTATCCTCAGAGATGCTGCTTAGCTTGAAAGCCACAGATTATTTATAACACAACGTGGCGGTGAATTTTTTTTCTCCCGTGAATGGTTTCCACACTTTTCTCTCATTATTCTGCCGGCAAACACTTGGAAGAGAAAGTCGAAGGAATGCGAAGTTAAAGTCTTTTCCTGCTAAAATTTGCATCACAGTGGCTTAGTGAAATCAGAACTAAAATGCTCCTGCAAAGTACAAAACAGAATATAATTGTGAATCTTTTGTTGCATTTCAAACAGCAAAAGTGGCTTTTTGGGTTGAGCCTTAATCACTGCTTTACTGGTGTGAGAGACGTTTTTGCAGTATTTTAGGTGTAATGTAACAGAAAAAGACGCAAAACACAGTGTCATTTCTTTTCCTCCTACTTATGCGCTGAGTGCAACCGCAGGTGTTTATTTAAATTTCTACTGGAATACAAGTTGATAGTAAAGCAACCATGTTGGCTAAATTTGGCAAATACCTGTCTGGTTTGTTTGATGTCTATACAGTAAACAGGTAGAAGCAACAAATACATAAAAATATTCATACCTAATGTCTTGAAACTGAAGTTTTTATAGATAACTGGTTTAGTAATATCAAAATTGGTGCTTTTCTGAGGTAAAAATTATTACTTTTGTTCCCTTTGGATAGACAAACTAGCATTTTTCACTCTATAGCAATAGACTGTTATTTTAGAGATTATATAAGATTTATAAAATTTATGCAGTCATTGTAATATCACCCTATGGTTATTGTGTAGTTTTTTGTGAAGCCTTTGCCTTAGTCTTATATGGCCATATGTTTTTAAAAGTTATTAGCTATTATTTAATGCTAGCAAGCTTGGTTAGCAATGTGTATCCATAGATTTTAAACCATTTCAAAAGGTGAATTTCAAAAATATAAATATGTAATTTTGTATTAGGATGTGAATATGATTGTTTCTATAGTAAATGGTGTTATTTTCACATGAGTCTGTGCAGAGGGACTCACTTTTGTAACAACCACTAAAGGTCCATTTAAGGCCCTTTTACATTGGCCTAAATTTTCAACCCCGGGTTTTGCTGTATTTCGGTCTTGATGCAGAGCTAAGCAAACTGGCTGCAGCATACAGGCATCTCATTCAAAAGTAGGAGTATTCTCAAGAAGCCATATATTCTTTTACTTCATGTGTAGGAGATGTGTCTGCTACTTAACAGTTGCGAGCCTGACTGTGCCACTTAATACATATTATGTTATTTAGGGGCAGCTTCTCTAGAGCCTGTTTCTCCAAACTTTCTCTTCCATCTCTACCTGTCTGATGATCCTCCCTACAGCAGTGATTTTTTTTCCTTTGTCTGCTCTCTCATCTTATCTCCCCAGAGGCAAGCCAAGTATTCAGAGAATAAGCTGAAATGCACAAAAGCTCGGAATGACTATTTGTTGAACCTGGCAGCCACAAACGCTGTGGTTGCAAAATATTACATCCATGACGTCTCCGATATGATTGATGTAAGTATGCACTAAGCACATGTGTTTGTTTACATCTCTCAGCTGGGATTTCTGATGTGAATTTAACACTGTAGCACTGTCGCTTTTCTCTCCATCTGTTCATTCGCTCTTAGCTTATTAGCTGCTTGTTTTCAAGCTGCTCTGTTGGCCTCGTAAAGTCTATTTAGCACCTTTTCAGGGGAGGGGTTATTAATAACAAATCTAATGCTGATATGCTGCTGACAAACTGCTGTTGACATTAAATCTAGTTTAGCGGTGTTTTCTTTACTTCAGCAGAGAAGGATGTTTTTGACTGTTGATTTCAAGGGGCTCCATCAGTGTTGACAGAATGATTTCTGCTCGGTCTGCTTGCTCTCCTCTTCCTCAGTCATTTTGTGGTTCATTTGTTTTTGTTGATGCTGCTTTTGGGAGCTTTGCTGGGACAAACACAGCATGTCCTTGTAACTGACTGCCTCTAACTGTCACCCAGTAAAAACATGGCCCAGGACACAAACACACACACACACACACAGAGGTATATTTTTTCTGGTATCTATGGGCTTTTCATTCATGGACCAGAATGTAGAACACAGGCTTTCTGAAGCTTAAGCACTTTACTTATTACAAATGAAAACGTAATTTTCATTTATAAAAAAGACTCGTCTCTCCTCATCTGCAGTATGCGAAATGTGATTTCTGTGGTTGTTTTTGACAATTCAAACTAAAAGTTATTCACATTGTTAACCAAAAGCCTTGCTGGACAGTCTCACTATCTTTATTTAAAAGGATCACTTTGTTTAGCTAATGGTTGGTTGGAAGTCAGTGAAAGTCAGCTGGTGAGAGGCTCTGTTTATGCAGGCATGAATACAATTAATGTGGCTGGCACCAGCCTCTCAACCTTGGACGATCTACTACCCATTATGGCTCAGAAAACAGATGAACAAGCTTTTAGT
>VUQR01036143.1:16046-30522 GCA_015108515.1 Hemichromis elongatus
TTTTTTTTTTTTTTTTAAAATTGTAAAAAAAAAAAAAAAAAAAGAAAAGAAAAAAGGAAAGCCAACTCTTTTTTTAAACACGAGTGTTAACGTGTCTGGATAACACCTGGAAGCCTTGTGAAAAGCGCTGACAGATTTCATACTTTTACATTCAGGGCAACTTCGACACCAGGGATTTGCTCTTAAAACGGAGCACAGCAAGGATGAAGGGTGGTATAAAAATCAATGAGGCTTTTCAAAGGCAACATGAAAAACCAGCGCCTTAGCCTGCAATTAAACAAGAGCGCTCCTGGCACTGAGGGATGACAGAGTATGTACAGGTGCCCTCGACTTCACAGGATCAATTACAGGATCAATACTACGACATGATACAATTCCATGATGGAAACTGAGACGTGGACTGGAGCTGCTTTGCGTCATGTGCTTCAGATGTTTACAGTAAAACAGCTCAAGCCGGTCTGTAGCTGTGGAGCCATTTCATAGGCATGAAGGAAGCCTTGTTCTAGACCAAACAGATCCTCCAGTGGAAACCTCTTTTGAAATATTACTGTCTGGGTTAAAGCCAGTTTAAAAAGGGGTTACAAGTCTGAAGGTTGGGGAAGATATATGATTGTGTGTGTTTGTGTGTATACAAATTACATATTCATATATTATATGTACATATTTTTTTAAAATAGTATGTTGTCGCTATCGATTCCAAATGCCCAAAAATAACATTTGTGGATGAAAACAGAGAATCGAGCAGTGCATGGACAGCTTTTTTCATCTTTCTTTCTTTCTAGCTGCTAGTTTAGGCTGCTACATGTTTTAATTTAAAAACTGTTTTAATGTGATTCATTTGCACAAACACATGTAGGATTTAAAGTGGCATCCTCCTCTTTACTTTTCTTCCATTACAGGTTAAAATCTCAACATAATGGAACATATACTCCTTGGACAGTCGATTAGGTACGCCTTAATAAAACCACGTTGGACCCCTGCTGCCTTCAGAACTAATAATTAGGCATGAGAGCATCACACAGTTGCTGCAGATTTACTGATTGCACATCAGTGATGCAAATCTCTAATTCCACTACATCCCAAAGGCGCTCTATTGGATTGGGATCTGGTGACTGTCCAGGTCATTTGAGTACAGTGAACTCACTGTCATGTTAAAAAAAAAAAAAAGTTTGAGATGATCTGAACTTTGTGTCATGGTGAGTTATCCTGGTGAACGCAGTCATCAGAAGATGGATACACTGTGGTCATAAAGAGATGCACGGTGTGCCAAGACAACATCTGCCACACCATTAAACTACCAGCAGCCTGAACTGATGATACAAGGCAGGATAGACCCATCCTTTCACGTTGTTTACCCCAAATTCTGACCCTAACATCCAAATGTTGCAGAAAAATTAAGGCTTTCAGACTGAAATAAAACTATAAATAATGTACATTTTTAGGCAGATATTAAAGGTTTCCAGACTTTTAGTGTCAATTAAAAATATTGAATTTCAATAACTTAAAGGAAATATTTAATTTAACTTTTCATTCAGTGAAATTTTAGATGGAAATCTGAATATAAAATGCCTTGATTCTCATAAGCCTCAGCTGTGATTAATACTGACTAGCAATTTTTAGCATGCTAAACTATTAAAATTAGAATATTAGCATGACCATGTTAGCATGTTAACACAAAGATGAGTTGTAATCAAAACGTTTTAGCTGCACCACCAAAATAAAAAAGCAAAACAAAACCTACCAGATATAAAAATGCTATGCCACCAACTTCAAGGTCTCACTTTATGAAATGCTGCGCTGCTCCTCCATTTGCACTGCTTCTTGACCGCTTGTGTGTCCAATGTTATTTTGTGATGGAGGACAAATCTGCCGAGTAAGCAGGGTGGTTTGGCCATAAATGCCTGACTGGCACATGATGGCATACAACACAATTTAGGTCTTTTGTGATCACTGTTCTCCCTCAGAAGCCTCTTGACATTACAGTAGGACTCAGTGATGACAGTATGGCCCTGGGTGATAAATTCAAGGTGCGCAACCCTGTGAAGGTTGAAGAAAATTACAAGCATGCTCCTGACCCTATATGCCACCTTGAGGCTAGCAAACTGGACAGTTCCTCTGAAAACCACTACTTGGTCTGTGGGTCATAGCTGGAGAGCCACAAGCTCGCATCACCACTGATCATCCTTTGGCATGAATGTTGGGTTTGAGAAGGATGTTTGCTCTTTGCACAAGTTTGAAGCCCATAGTGGAATCAGAAAGATGCAATGGGATTTCCAGGGAGTGCTCTAAACATAATAAGAAAGCTAGGAGTGTCACACAAGGAGACAACCTTGAAGGAGCAAGCCACCAAATTAAGTTTAAATCACGTATGGATTTTTTTAAAAAATTTTTTTAGCCTCACAGACACATTCATGGCAATAAACCACTTTTAGTTGTTTGTTTTTTTTGTTTTTTTTTTGGTTGAGCAGAATAATTTCCATAATTCAGACCCCTGAAGAGAATTTTAATAAACAAACCAAAATTTCCCCGCAGCACCAAGCGTATTTACAGGACAAAAGTATTTGCAAATCCTAAAAAAATGAGTAACTCTGGTTTGTCCACTCAAGTCACAACCACTGAATGATGATTGAATGATAAACTGTCACAGAGCACAAGTAGAGCAGAGTCAAAGTGAGTATACTCACACTAAGTCATAGCAGACTGATTAACACTGTAGCAACAAAGTGTTTTTAATTATGCATTGGGTTAATTTATTAATAATGAAAAAACTGTCTTAGCTGTTCATCATGCTTTTTGAAAAAGTTAAACATTTAATTAAAGAGCTAGGACTAAAAGCACTTCATGACATATTGGTGAATGTAAACCTGAATCCCCCCGTCTTCCACGGCCCTCCCGTACCATGCTGTCTTAATCGGACCCCTGCTAAGAACACCGGCCACCGAACTCGGCTTAGCGAAAGGGCAAACACCCCCAGGAGAGTCATACAGCTCATCGTGACAGAGAGGATCATCATGATGTTGATTCTGCCTCTGTCATTGTGTTCATTTGAATGCTGGGAAGAGGATGGTTGCACAGATTTTTCCTGCTGTGTGCCAATTCCACATCCTCTTTTAAAGATATGAAGACATATAATTCAATCAGCACAAGACATTTCACATAATAACAACCCAATAACAAACTGTGATCCAAATGCCTATATATGCAAATGCAGACGTTCGCTGTGGGAAGTCATATACTAAATCCCCATTGGCGAAACCAGTAGACATCAACGTGATATCTTGTCAGTCAGCTCTAATTCTGTATTCAAACTTAATGGTTCCTGACAAGCATTTCACCAGTCGACCGGGGACCAGAGGGAATGTGCCACAGTGTGCATGACCACTCAGCAAATTCACATTTAGCATTTCATTCCTCCTGCTTGGACAGAATGAATTATTCATCCCTGATTCTATCACATTGATCCACACAGACAAAACTCCCTAAAACCCCTCAAAATGTTAAATGTTAAATGGTTTGTAAGTCTCACTCCTTGCTGCGGGGACAGCGCACGTTTTTTTCACCGTATCTCTCTAATTCTGACATTCTCCCTCTATCCTTGACCCCCTTCCTCACTCCCTCTGTTATCTGAAATCATCTTAGGCCTCCTCCTTAGATTCTATTCATCAGAGCAGAAAGAAGCAGGCGCTGACACTGATATAAAAAAAATACCATCTGTGCCTCGCAGGGGTAAAAGGAGCGAAAGAGAATGAGACAGAAAAGAAAGAGAGGGGCTTCAAATAAAACTGGCTCCGTTGTCTCGCTCTTGTCCCCCTCCCCTCCTCGTCAATGCCATTTCAATTGAAAAGCGCAGTGGTAATTAAATTCCAGCAGGGGTTAGGGGCAACTGTGCGGCACGCTGACGGGGGGCTGCCCTGACAAAGATGACACAATTCAAGAGGACAGAGGGGGCGCCAGGCAGAAAAAGGAGGGAGGGTGACAAATGTCGTATATTCACACACGGTGCCAGATTTGTACTACTCAATCTTTGTGACATTTAAAAAAAAAAAGCTGAAAATGAAATAGATATTCAAACTCAACTGAATTCCCCAATGACCTTTTCCACAAATCAAGGAAATTCTAAACAGATCCGTCTTCTCCATCTGCGACATTTGCAGAATACACTGTAATGCTTTCAAGGGAGCGATTAGGTGGAGAAGAATTTGGGAAAGCTGGTTTGTGTTCGTGTGTGTGTGCGCGCGAGTCAGCACAAATGTGTGACTCAGAAGGACACTCGTCATTGATTCACATTATATTAGTGCTAATCCAGAGGCTCCAGAGAAAGCCACACACTCCTGCTTTCCCTCTTTCCCCATTCTGTATTAGACAAACAACACAGCCGGTTAGCCTTTTACTGCAAAAACTAACAGAGCATAAAATAGTGACATTTTACCAAAGTGCTGGAGAAATTATAGATGCTCTCAACAAGGAAACAGAACTGAAATCACATCAAATTCTTTGGTTTTAGCATAATTAGAATACATTTTAACACACCAAAATTTCAGAGCAATGCAGAAGTGCATGGCGGGATTCACAAGTTTTAAAGTTTTGCTTTTTTTTAAAATAATATTTCATGATAGCAAAATCTGTTGAGTTTGACTTTGTTCTTGAGTGCAATGAGAAGTAATTCAGGACTGGTGATCTTTTAATGTAGTAAAATATACTGTCCCTTACTGCTTTGAGGTTTTGGAAGAAAATATAACTTAATCCTGCCAGTGTTTCACTTCCATATCAGTCAATTTTATGAGTGCTGTCTTCAGCAACTCTCCTTCCATAAAGAAGCATTTGTGCAACTCTGATGCCCCCTACTGGACTTAGACCTCAGTGTGCAGGCTTGTAAACCTTGAGTATATTTTCACTGAATGAGAAGTGTTACCCAAAACACAACACATAGGTAAATCTTCACAGATTTAAGTGAGAATAGATTCTCCCCCTCCCCAGCCCAGACTGAAATGCTCCTTGGTCCATTTGGCCTCCATTATTAGTTCAGTAAACCTCAGGTCTTGAGATAACAAAAAGCGCACTATTATATCTGTCCTCCTGTGCAGAAACTGCCACGGGTGAGTCTTAGTAGTGATTTAAAATCTCCAGAATTTCCTCCTTAACAGAGATGGGCGAGTGCTGCTGGACTCCTGGCCCACCAATGCTCGTTTCCCAGCAGTCAAAGCCACAGTCTTTCAACTCCTGCACTGTACCCTGGACGATCAGGGAGTCGGTTTCTATAAAACAAGCCAGTTATAACAGGTAATGTAAGAAAAGGTCAAGACAGGGATAAAAATAAGTCACTTTAGTTAATAAGCTGAGGCAGACTTGGTGTGCTCTGTGAGACACAAATATCTGATGCTTTTTGCAAAGGAAATGGTCCAAAACAGGAAGGGCTTGACATCATCTCAACAGTAAGGATGCAGCTGCATAGTAATACTCGCAGTAACCGCAGAGACTCAGCTGAAAATGTAAAGCTTCACATTTAAGAGCAGCTTTAAAACACAAAGATAAAATAACTTAATCCTTGCTTCCTTAACTCAAAGAGCTGCGCTATAAAAACCCTCTGAGAGCATTTAGACTAGACAGATATGAAACAATCTACTTGGAAATAGCTGAAATTCCCTTAGTCAGAAACATCTGCTGAGAAAACAAATGAAAAAAGCCTTTGGAAATCTGTTTGGTGTGGTTAAGACTTATTAAAATTCAGTATGTTACAGGCTGCAGGCATCAACAAAGGCTGAACTTGCTTGTTTGCTTTGTCAAAGAGAGGATGATACAAAGTTTTCTTAGAACCAATTGCACACTAATATTTGCGCACTAAAGACGTTTTCTTGCAAAGCCTGCTCATCATTTTCTGCCACTCAAATCGTTAATATGAGAGTGAGGGAGAATTTGAGAAAAAAAACTTGCTGTCAGCAGGAGTCTGACAGTTTAGCTCTTCAAACATTCCTCATCAAAATTAATTGATTTCAAGACTGAAGACCAATCAGTTGAAGGATGTGAAAAAAATGAGGGATTAATTTGAATTATGAAAGTCATCAGAACTGAAACGGTAATTATAACAGCAGATATAGTACATTCCTTTAAAATAAATAATCATTTAAAATTGCACAGTAAAAAGCACCTGGTCTCAGAAGCGTGATGCCACAGCCTCCTCCCCCTGCACCTGTTAGCTTGCTGTGGAGCCCTTTGGCCAGTGTGACCTGGCAAAGTCTGTCCAGGGCAGAGTGCCCCACCCCCATCACATTCAGATGGTGCTGATTGATATCAATGAGTTCCTTTAAAGGATATCAGACAGCTGTTGTTAGTTCACACATTCTGCTGGCAGAAAATCAGCTGCATGGGTGTGAACATGGCTTCTCTGGTTTAGACATTTTCAAAATAGCACTATGCTAAAACAGTTAACAACACTAGCTAATGTGCACTAGCTTTTATCTAACTGGGTTAGACAGCTAGCCTTGGGTAGCTAGCAAATGTATCATGCCAGAGTTAACCTGCTAATGTGGTCCATGAGATAATTTGTGTGATAAGTAACATCGCCTTGTCTTTAGCCAGGAAGTTATTTTGCAAAACAAAGTGATAACTTTGCACAAGTAGCACCACTTCTCTGGTCGCTTCAAACATCAAAGTCAGTGTCATCTCAAATATACAGTATACGAGGAAGTTTGGTCATACATTATACAGTACTGTGCAAAAGTCTTGTGTCACCCCTCATTCTTAACATTTTGCTTCAAAAATGAGAAATGGGTAGTGAGATTTACTGAAATGTGCAAATGAAAATGAAAATACAGTATTTAAGATCAAAACAAAGTAAATAATTTTAAAAAGCTTAAACATCAATACTTGGTATAACCAGCTTTATTCTTCAACACAGCCTAAACTGGCAAGCTTTCTTTTCTATAAGTAGTCTTCAGAAATAGTTCTTAAAGCTTCTTGAAGGACATTCAAGGCTCTTCTTTGGATGTGGGCTGCCTTTTGTTCTGTTCTCTGCCAAGATGATCCCACGCTGCTTCCATAATGTGGAGGTCCAGGGTCTCAGGAGGCCAATCCATGACTGACAATATTCTACTGTGTACTTCTCTATCCAGGTATGCTTTTACTGCAGTGGCGGTGTGTTTGGGAGTGTCATTGTGATGGTAAAAATTAAGCTGTTTCCAATCAGATGCTTTACAGATGGTATTGCATAGTGGATCAATTTCGTTTCTTCTTTTGCCCTCAACTTGTTCACTTTCACTTGTTCACAAATTCCTTTAAGGACACACACTGCCCCAAGATATGACAAGTTTTCAGCTAATAGTTTGTTTGAAAAAACCTCATTGGTACAAAAATACTATTTTAGGTCTGTAGTTCTGTGTTAAAAGAAATTCAACTAAAGAAATTGGAATACATGGGTTAGGGTTAGATGATAAAGAGGGGCTCCATGACCCTCTTAGGGATGCTCCCAGTACGACTTAAAAATCTGTGACTCTCCACTAGTTTCTCTTAGAACTAGAGAAGCTTCTCATATGAGAGGTGAAACATCTTCAAGGCACTTAAAGAAGTCCAGATGCTTTTCTTTCCAAGATCCTTAGATTACAGATTACAGATTACAAAAAAATTAATAAAAGAAAATATGAAGCACAATATAAAGAAATGAGGGGTGGCTCAAGATTTCTGCACAGTATTCAACAATATATATTTTGCATTATTTATTGTAGATGCAGCAGACTTTCAAAAAGAAGTAATAATGACAGTTAATAACCTGTTTATAATGCAAACTGCTTCACAAAATCAACTAATATTTGTACCTCTAGAATATTGTAATGCTCCCCTGTGATGGGCTCACAGGTCATCTCTGAGAGGACCTTTTCACAAGTGCAGGAAATGGCGTCAACCGAGTCGAGAACAGGTACCATGATGGATGGAAACTACAGGAGGGGAATACAAAGCCCAAAGAGATTAACTTTTCCAACATCACTTGTGCAATACAATAACACCTGTACACGCATATTATTTTAATGGTTGTTATCTGATGGATAAGCTGCATACAAATACAGATTCTCAGATGGCAGGTTTGACTTGTGCTCCAGCTTGATCACAACACTGTCACAACACCATTCAGGCCAAATTCTTTGTCTCAGACAGAAATCTGCACACCTGCTGGTGTCACCAAGGCAACAGCGCACAGGGGTGCCGGCTAAGAGTTTAATTTTAATATTTTATGAAGGCACTCAACACCACGCGCAGGAGTATCTGCCAAGCAAAAGCACCGCCTATTATATTAATTACAGTGTCGGCAAGTAACACACGGGGGAGGAAGAAACCATTTAGTACCTTGTTAATTTTGTCCTTCACCCCGGCAACAAGTACCTTGGTGCTTCGTGGTACTTTGGTGTTAGTGAGGAGGATTCTTAATAACGGCACCCTGGAAGTAAAACAGACAGATCAGAGGGTTGTTTCAGACTTATTATTCTGGCGCTTTGCTGATGTATTAATTTTGTCCAGACAATGAGTCTGTTAATTGACCCTTTAACTAAAACCAAATTAATAATCCTTCTTTAGTACCTGCTCAGTGGTATTATCTTTCCAGCCAAGAATCTGAGCATGCCGCCTACGTAAACCAAAGACGAATCAGATAACAATGAACAATGATGGTGCAAAACTCTGATGAGTACATGAAAGAGTGTGGTACGAAAATGAAGAAAGGTGTAACAAGCTACATATTTTAATGCCTCACCCCACGTTCCTACAGCATTGTCTACTCCTGAAGGATTACCGTGGATGATCATCTCCCCTTGGAAAGCCCAACTGTTGATCAGCTCCAGTTCTTCCTGACACCACCTGACATCAGTCATACCAAAATAAAAGGAAGAAGTTTAACAAAAATCTTTTATAACCACTTACATCTCTACTATCTATGCATACACTGGTTCATAGGAGAGACACAGCTGTATACTAAGTCAATATAGATGACTGCGATTGTGCATTTTACACCACAAAGTGATACTGTCAAAATATTAAAACAATTACATGATGACAAGATGTTGTTGTTATGAAATCTGGAAATTTAACCAGAAAATGTTAAAAGTACTGGTGTTAAATGCAAAATCATTAAAAAAAAATAGTATCTGGCATATTTAAGTTTTTGTATTGTGGACTGACCAAACCCATCCATCAGTTTCTCTTTTTAACAAGTTGAATGTTATAATTTAAGGCCTCACCTTCAACTTCAAACCAAAAGCCTGTGTGACACCATTTTCATTGTGTGATGTGTAATTTAAAATTTTACGCTTGCTGTCCCGTTTTTATAGACCTACCATGACGCCTATACAAAACGGCAGCTGACAGCAACCGCATACAGAGCTCGTGATGGAGATGGAGACCTGAACATTACCTGCTGGTGTGTTCCCACTCTTTGAGAGAAGGGGGAATGGCTCCACTTGCACAGAGCAGAGCTGCAGCTAAACACACAGAGTAGGCGGCACTTGACCCGAGTCCTGCTCCAGTCGGCAGCTCTGACCACACAGTCACCGTCAAACTGGGCAGCTCACTGAGGAAATAAATAAAGAAACTGCTTTTATAGAATTTAAATTGTGTATATGTATCACTTCTAACTGTAAATGCCTTCAGTTCATACCTCTGAACTGGAACGGTACAAAAATAGTAGAAATTTGCAACTTTACCCCCCAAATTAGAACAAATACAACCTGTGAGCATCCCTATAGATTTGAAAATCCTACTCATTACTTCTCATTTACAATCAACTATCAGTCATTTTTTAATATATAGAGTTTACTTAATTAGATGAAGTACATAATATGTCATATCACCTTCTTTACAATCATGTTAACTGTGACACTTACAGCACTTATATAGACTTCTGAATTTAACAGAAACTTTCTTGACGCTTCAGTCAATGCCCGTCAGGGATGCTGCTTTTGGGCAGAGGTGAATACTTTAAACTAAATGTCCAGCTCTTCTCTCTCTTGAGAGGAAAATGCATACAGGCATTAGGGCGCAGAGTGGCTCAGTGCCAGACTCTCATTAGCGAGGATCCTGTCACAACCCATCACCTCTCTCAGACATGCCACTGCCTTGTCAACGCCGATTAAACCTTCCAACAACCTGAAGCTTAATGCTCCTCAGTATCTTTTCTGTTCACAGCTGCCGAAGCAGTTAATACTAACGTCCAACCATTACCTTTAGCATCTTCATTTTGAGGAAGAGAAGCTTTTCCCTCAACCTAATCTACTTCACTGGTAACTTACATGTTTGGAAATTAAACTTAAAATTATGAGCATGAACAAGCTCCTACATTTATTGCAAGTGGACACAAGACTAATACAATCTACTGTATTGCTTATATCAAATGAACAAGGACGTCTAAATATAAACGCACAGAGTCTTCACTGTGCAAACAATAAAATATGAAATGCAAGAAAGCCCACTATTATACACTACAGAATAGCATGGTGCACACAGTAAATAGCCCTCCTTCACAAACACGCACACGCACTCACACACACACACACACACACACACACACAAAGACTGTAGAGTTTAAACAAGACAGAGTCATTTTGTCATTTGTCATTATTTGTCTGCACACTGTCTGAATCACCAGTAGGTGGAGAAAGTAATAGCTGCAGCCATTTTCAGTTGCACCACCTCTGGGCAATGAGTTTACAGCTGCAGTCTTTCATCATTTTTACTGAACTACTCTTTTGAGTGTGTACTTTTGAGAGTTTGCCTTTAACACTTGTGTAACCTGTGAACTAATATAGAAATGAAACATCATCTTTTATCATATGTTATAACATAAATATAACATTATTACTATTCTGTACTTCCTAAACATCAAAGACTTTGACTGCTTTAGACAAATGACCTTTAAACCCCACTACTTCCCTAAAAGTACACAAGAGTCATGATAACAGATTTTCTGTTACTCAGCACAAAATGCTCCTTCTGAAAAAAATGTAATATTTTACACTGTAACGCTCTGTCTCAGAATGGAGTACAGTACCTATATATATTTTTTTAAGAGTTCAGTGAGTGATTGATTACAGGTTGTCAAAAAGGCACAAGTTATTACTTTCCTATGTGTGTAGATAGAGCATTATCATATATACACCTGGATTTTGTTGATGTCTTTGTGACAAAAATGGCTACAGGTGTGTATTTTATCTGTCAGTGATTATGTTTTTTTTCTTGGTAAAATAAACAAATGATGAGGAGAAGTCTTCTTTCTCACCCTGATCCAAACAGTGACAGGTAGAGGTAAAGGAAGGATAAGGTGGCCATGCTGCAGGTATCCAAGCTTCCATTGGATGCACCAATAAATTCCCGCACTCTCCTCACAAGTTCAGCATCCAGGCGTTGTACCTCATCCCTCTTACCTAATAACATCAATTAAAATGTATATCACACCAACGCACTTTGATCTGTAACTGTACAAAACCAAAGCATATAGTTTAATCTAGAGAATTACTAAAAAATCTGTTAATTAAGACTTTCATAAGTTAGCGTGTCCACAGGCTAACACTATAAAAAGAAAGTAAATCGAAGTTCACAGCTGCAAAAAAACCTTTTTTTTTTACCCAGAAGCTGCTAAATTGAATCACTTTGGATGGTGGTGAGGTTATAGTAATGGCAATAATTCTTCAATTAATACTGGGAAATACAGCAAATAAGTTGTACTTTTTTCCTATCTTTTCACACAAAACACTTCAAATGTGTCTCCCATTTACATACAGACTGGTGTTACAGTGTTACTGTGCATTAGGCTAAATTTGGTCTCGGTACTGAAATTTCACTGTAGGATGCTTGAACTGCACACGATATCATAAAAACAGAATTTGCATCTTACCATGGAAGTAAGCAACAAGCTGCTTCAGTTGTGAAAGGTCCCAGCTGAGGAATGTGTCAATATTGGGTAGGTTGATGCAAACCTTGCCAGAAGTAGTGGCTTTCAATCGCAAATATGTCCTCAAGTTCAAGCTCACAGCAAGAGCCACCTGCAATGAAGCAACATCAGAACAAGCAAAATGTTAAAGAGATAAATAAAATCTCCGCTTTTTTATTTTTGGTTATTAACTCCATTTATAAAAGGCACTCTGTAGCTTTATTATAACGGGGTGCGTTAGGCAATAAGCAAATGATGTGAAGACACCTGGTGCATATTTACACTACTCTCTTGCACAATCTCAGTCTTACTTTTTAGTCTTCTTTACCTTAACTGTTTCTTTTACATCACTGTTGTATTTATAATATTTTGCACTGCGATGTCACAGTATAAGACCCTCAGTACGGACCGGTGGCACTTTTACTTTCATTATTTGGTTAACCTATTGTAGACTGTACTATTTTAGTCCATATCCTGCTACGGTAACATTATTTCCCTTGTTAGATCAATAATGTATCCATTTATCTTTTATAAAGAAGTTTTTACCAAAACAATAAATAAAGAGCAAATAATTAAGCCGCATAAATATTAAAATATAAAATAAAACTTTTGCAATTAGAAAGGTTTTTTGATCAATCTTAACTAGTCATATTTTTGCTAAGATGCTTGCTGGTGCAATAAATGTCATTATGATATCAGATTCTCTTGAGGGGTTACCTTTCCGTGAACGACTGCATGCTCTCCGTGTAGGATCGCCTTTCCAGGAGCTGACACGTAAAAGTCTGTCACTTGCATTTCTGTAAAAGCTTCCAGAGCACAAAATACGTCCAAATCTGCGTAAATCAATCGCTTCAGTTCAATTTTTCACTGACAGCATTAATAACAGCTAGCTTAGCTAATGTTAATCCGCTGAACCAGCAAGAAGCCTTACACAGCTTAGTCCCACAGCACCGTCCTTTACACGAACATTAATGACTGTTAATGGCTTTACAAATGAATTCTGTGATTTAAAAAAAACACGGAGCAACACTACATTCTCTTCACAAGCATCCGAGTGTGTTAAACCGCGACCTAACACACGGGGCTAGGGACGAGCGAAGATTTCCTGTATCCAATCAACTCCCCTTCAGCTGGTCGAGCATATTTTCGTCTGGCCAATCAGCATCCAGAACTCTGCCACCACCGGGTAAGTTGACCAATCATGCGATAAAATGGAAACGCCCATGAACTACGGACACCACGGATGGACAAAAGAGACAATTATAACTGTTGTTTACCCTTTCTGCTGTTGCTACTGTGTTGTAGCTAAAAATGTCATCGTTTGTTTTCAGACATTCTCTTCTTCGCGGCGTTGCAGAGAAGTGCAGGTTCATTAGCGAGCATCGGACAAAGAGGCCGTTAATAACCCTGTTTTCGGTCAGAAGGTAGCTATACTGTACTATGCTGCGTCAGCGTTGCGCCTCTGTTCATGTTGTTCATGTCTGTGTAACTAGCAAAACTGCTGGTTGGTAGCTGCCATACAGATCATTCTTAAAATACAGCTGAAATAAACTCAGTGGCCACTTTGTTAGGTACTGTATTGTTGCTGACCATGTACATCCCTTTATGACCAAAGTCGTAAAGGATAGGTTCACAGGTCATACCATTCAAATAATCTCAAACTAGTTTGTTGGTTTAACATAACAATGACTTCACTGTATTTAGATGCCCTGCGCAGTCACCAGATTTCAACCCATAGAGCACCTTTAAGATGTAGTGGAATAGAAGATTTACATCATGGATGTGCAGCTGACAAATCTGAGGAATGTTTCCAGCACCTTGTTGAATCTGTGCCACATAGAATTAAGGTTTTCAAGACAAAAGAGTGGACCAATTTGATTAAAGCAAAGTGTACCTTAAAAAAAGTGTTTGATGAATATTTAAAAATGTTGAAACACCTTTCCTTTAATATCCTCATTTTTCAAAACAGTTATGCCACTGGTGAAGACAACAGAGCGCCCAAAATATACACCAAAACAGGAGACAAAGGTTATCATTTGTAACTCAGAAAAAATTACCTCACTGTACTTTTGGAATAAGCAGCATTTTTTTTTTAAATTGTCTTGATTCTTTCTTAGGTTTCTCAAGCACATTTACAGGAGAAAGGAGGCCAAAAGAAGATCACATTTTTGAAGCCTTGGGGAATACAGATGAGCTGTCATCAGCTATAGGGTAACATTTCTATAATTCAGATTTGACATGTCATTTTAGCCTTTTTTTTTTAATCATATGCCTTGTCTAAACTTACATTCTTAACTTTTACAGGCTGGCAAGAGAGTTTTGCCTTGATAAAGGTCACACATTCACTCATCAATTGGACAAGGTCTGCATTTCTTAACTCCCTTCAGTTCTTACATGGTACATTCAGAGATGAGGTGTGTCATCATTGCCTTTTGTCACCACAGATCCAGTGTGTTTTACAAGATGTGGGCTCCAACATTGCTACCCCTCGATCATCTGCAAGAGAAAGCCATATAAGTATGATAGCTTTGGCTAATCAAGTCAGTCTGTTTTTATTTATCCCCCCCCCCC
>VUQR01036146.1:0-10388 GCA_015108515.1 Hemichromis elongatus
GTTTCCAAGGGAGACAAATGGTTGAAACGTGACATTGGAAGCCAGTGCATCAATTGCCCGTGCACGCGCACACACACGCAACACACACATACACACACATACACACACAAACACGCAAACACACACATACACACATACGTGGAGAAAAAGGTGTGCATTGAACCTCACTTCCTCCTTCTTTCTGTGTGTGACATAATGGCAGCTTTGTGCAACAGATAGGTTTTCTGAGTTTTCCTGAGTTCTAGTGTGAGTTACAAGCCGCTTGTCAAAAATAAAATGTTTCCCGATTGATCCATCCATCCGTTTTCTTCCACTTATCAAATTGAGTGGTGGGTCAGCTGGAGTCTATCCCAGCTGTCAGAGGGGGAGAGATTCTCATCTTCCTGAGGTGATAGTGATTACCACCTATGTTATACAACAGATTACTTCACTACTTGATTTGCAATTTGTTGCTGTCTGTAGTGTCGGTGCCGACATGTAAATGTGGGAAGGAAGAATTCCTTTTTGTGAATGTTCGAAGTCATCCAGGTCATTGTAGTCTAAGGAGCTTGGAAAGAAAACGTCTGGACTTCTTTAAGTTTTCTTGAAGACGTTTCATTCGAGAAGCTTCTTCAGTTTTAAATCCCAGATTTTAAGTCCTATGGGAATGTCACCAAGGTGACGGAGGGAGGTGAAACATCTTCAAGGTAACTTAAACAAGTCCAGATGCTTTTCTTTCCAAGCTCCTTAAACTATGAAGAGACCTCCAGCAGAACCAAGCTCAGGCAGGGGCAGCCATGTGCTGCAGCTGAGTGGAGGGGGAGAAGACAGAGATTAAGGAAAGGATGGCATAGAGAAACAAGGACAAAACACAAAGTACTAAAAAAGTAGATAAATGTGAATGAGATGCAGTAGTGTCATGTAATCTGTGATGACTGAACAAGTCATGTTGCAGATACAGTGATTTTCTTATCCAAGGGGCATAAATTATGTAAAAGCAAAACTGGTTCTGGTTCTGCTACAGATTTTTGTGCAGTAAAAATGGAGTTTTTCCTCCCCACTGTCACCGAGTGTTTAGTCAAAGGGGGTTGTTTGATATTTGGGGTTTTCTGTGTATTATTTTAGGGTCTCTGCTTTACAATGTAAAGCGCCTTGAAGTTGTGATTTTTTGTTGTTGTCTGGTGCTATATCAATAAAATTGAACTGTTGAACTGGACTGAATACTGGAAGGCAGGGTTAGGTTGTGTTGTAGGACACGCTGGGATAGTAGCATTCCTCAGGAGGAACTATACAATGCTGCCAGGGAGTAGAACTTCCAAGATACTCAAAATATCTAAGCAAAACATCAAAAACAAGACGGTTTTGTGGAGTAGTGAGTTTGGAGTGGAGTTGTGATATTGTGACCCTGAGGTCCTCTCCTCTCCCATGTCAATTAATTGAAGAGTTGCAGTGAAGGACCACTGTAAGATCTGAGTGGTGCTCATAGCTCGGATAAAAATGTGTTCACTATAGTGAAATTTGTGTTACATTTGTAGATTTTTTGAGTTGCTGGCTTTAAAATAAAGGTGCTAAATATTAGAGATGGAGCATGGATGATGGTATATGTGCCTGACACCAGAGCGCAGGGCTTATATTTCACACAGCGGGCTTGTTATTCTACTTTGTGCTCTAATTTGATCCAGTTCAGGAGTTTTATGTCCCGATTGAGAAATTCCCGTAAATGGACTGGTAAGACGAGCAGCCAAAGCAGTGTGAAACAGCTGAGTGCTTTCCTGGAAACATTCGTCTGGCTGCGTTACCACAGTTTTTCGCTGTGACGACCTTCAGCTGTCTGCGGTGACTCATGACCTCAGCAGTATTATCTAATAATTCATTTTAGATTAAAGCAGAACACTGTTTATTGTCTCCTCGTCACAACTAAATATTTTACACATATGTAACTGTATCAGTGCGTGTCGAAGAGATCAATTTGAATAATTCCTCATTTATTTCTGAGTCCGATCTCATTCTGTTCCATTCGGTTCATCTACTCATCTGAATCGATACAGATATGAGTCAGCCCTGTGTGGTCTGCAGCGGAATACAAGATTCTCACTGGGCTGGAGCCTGCGTGTGTGTGACTGTATGTGTGTGTACATACATGTTTGATCACGGCAAACTGGAGAAATATGACCCAGAGTGTCTGGGGTCCATCCATTTCCAGCAGTGGCTGCTGATGGCACTATGTCAATCTGTCACTTAATAACTCTGAGGTCATCACTTACCTCATCCTGACATCAAGTATCGATTGGCTGAAAGAGGGGTGATGGACTGATGAAAGAGTGCACAGGTGGAAGGATGGACAGACGGATGGAAGGAGTTAATCTAATAAATATAATTTGGTCATTACAAATAACTTCATTAGTCCTGCAGCTCAATAGATAATTATGAAGGCGAAGCACTAAATGTGACATTCAAGGCATGTGAGATGTAGTTTTCATTACTATGCTGACTTCCACTTTCATTACACTTAATCACACCAACAGAATAAATGAGTAAGAATGACCGTGTTTTTACAATTGTAGACTGTATATAAACCACATATTTGGAAGTAGGTGAAGCACTAGATGCTATACTAGCATGGTTAGTAAGCTGCATCCATAAGCTGTAATGATGCAGCACACACGGAAACATAGAGCTCAGTAATAAAGTGCTTGAATTTCGCTCACAAAGACTGAAGCACAAACTTCGTGGATGGTCTGTCCTTCGCAGCAGGCCGTGGCATTTTTCAGACGCAGAACTTTGTCTGCATATTGTAGCTGTGTACTGTCACAGGGGGGCAGTGTGGAAAATATGTGGAACAGTCAGTAATGTGCGCTATTATTGTTTAAGTTTCTACTGTTGTTGGTTCTTACTTCGGAGAAAACAGTTATAAAAGGCAAATGAAGCTGAATGAAAATTTGAAAGGACATTCAGCTATCCAAAGGTGCCAATGACTGTGCTTCTTTTTTCGTCTCTCTCCTTGCTTTTCATAGTCCCCTTACCTGTTCCAGCCAGCGGTTTAATGACTCAGTACATCTCTGAGCATTGGTGGCTTTAATGGGAACAGACATGCAATACGGGTAAGATACATACATTTTCTACACTGGTTTGCATCAGACTGGGGGAGCTGAAGGATCGGCTCTTCCCCAGAAATGTTTTCTAATATAAAGAGTCAGTGTTTATTTTTTGTTTTTTTGCTGGGATCCAGTATGAAACCATCACACACACTGATTTGAGTGTCACTGATCATTGGCATTCATGTATATGGGCTGTGTGTGTGTGTGTGTGTGCGCCAGTTCTCCTGCTCTCTCTTTTAGCTCACTGACTAATGACCTACACCCACTTCACCCTCCAACCATGTGTCCCCTCCCCCCTCACCACCCAGGACTTGGTGAAGAAAATGGAGGTACAGAGAAGGAGGAACAGATCAGGCACAGATCTGTGGATCATCAACATCACCGAGCACACATACAGAGGAGAGAGGGTCTTTGAGGTCATTGCGAATGCTACGTGTTATCTGTCAGCTGGAAATGTGTATAGCTCTATGAAATTTCTTTATTTCTCTCTCCCTGCCTCGCTCATTTCCTGGAGCTTAAATCAATCCCAGCATGCACTGACAGGCAGGAAGGCCACTGTTCAGGCACACAGAGCTAACACAGATAGACGTGTATCTCTGGAGAAATTAGCATCTGCAGTCCACCTGATGTTGTTTAACTCATTAAGATGGACAGATTCTGCATAACAAAAAAAGAAAAGAACAAAGCACAGTGCCTGTCGTTTTCAGGGCAAATGCTTTGTCTAAATGCTCCATTTTTAATGTTTGATTGGCCACAGCATACTGTACAGTGTACAGCAAGTCTCTCTCCTTATGTTTAATAGCTCACTTATATTATTGCAGGAGATCATACTGAAAAAAAAAAAATTGAGGAGGGAGTGGTCAGCCTATTTAAGGGAAACTAAGGGCCTATCGTAAAAGAACACAATGTCTCAATAGATATGTTAATGTGGGCTCATTAACCTGAATTTCAAAGGATAGGTTTACCCAAAAGATAATTGCTCTCGGTTTGCCATTTTGGTTTTATTTGTGTGCTATACC
Organism: Hemichromis elongatus; assembly: GCA_015108515.1. Classification (NCBI taxonomy): domain Eukaryota; kingdom Metazoa; phylum Chordata; class Actinopteri; order Cichliformes; family Cichlidae; genus Hemichromis; species Hemichromis elongatus. The sequence goes on from VUQR01036146.1 coordinate 4,097, forward strand.
CTCAGTACTGACATGCTAACTGACTAAAATAGAAGATGAATGCTGGATGACTTCCATTTAGCTCAAAACAGCTGTTTGAAACAGATGCTTTCATATTATATACTAAGATTATATATGGTGATAAAGTTTAAAGGGATCCTTTGATTGTAAAGTCAAGTAACAGAATTGTAAAGGTTACTAATAACCTCCTTATGGCCTCTGACAGTAAACTAATGTCTTTGCTTGTCCTCGTAGACCTAAGTTAAGCATTTATTTCCATAGAGATCAGAACACACCAGAGGTATTAAAGGAATTGTGCTACAATGGATTCAATCATATCTTTCTAATAGTAGATGGGGAGTGTTCTTTAGACAGAGGAGTTAGTCAGTTTGTTCTACGGGGTTTTGTGCTTGAACCAATTCTATTTACATTAAACATGCTTCCCTTAGGCAATATTATTAGATGGCATATCTTTACATGCTATGCAGATGATACCTATCTTTATCTATTCATCTTTTAACTAACTGGTGTGTGATGACACACACCAGTTAGTTAAACTACAGGCATGTCCTAAAGACATAAAGGCCTGGATGACCTCTAATTTCCTGTTCTAAATTCAGAAACATTTGGCGTTATTGTGTTCAGTCCTCAAAAACATGGTGTCAGACATGGTCGCCTTGGCCTCCAGTGACACAGCTTTTTAACCAGGATATCTCCCGCTGTGCATATCATACAAATATGTAGTGATGTTGAAACACTAGTTCACACATTTATTACATCAAGACTCGACTACGGTAAGTCATTGTTATCAGGTTGTTTCATATTTCTAGTTCCTCCAATATTCCTCCCATATTAGCTTCTCTTCACAGGTTCCCTGTTCAATTTAACTTAAAATTCTTTTATACACAAAATATTGAATAGTCAGGTCCCATCTTTTCTTAAAGACCTCACAGCATTCTGCATTCTGGAACCAGCTCTCAGTTGGGATTCAGGAGACAAACTTTCTACTTGAAAATGAACCCTAGTAGCCCAAACCCTCCCTGCTCAATCCATAAGGGGTTTCCCATGATTGGATTGGGTGTTTCTTCTTCATGTCATTTTCACTCTCCGTGTGTTTATGCAGCACAACTGCACAGAATCATTAGTGTTTTATATTAAACTCTGGCTTCCTCCGTGAGTCTTTTATCCTATCTCCCTTTGCTTTCTTCTCTTTCCCCTCACACCCATCCAGTCATGGCAGATGACCACCCTCCCAGTGCCTGGCTCTACTGGATATTCCTTCTTGTTTAAAGGGAGTTTTTTCTTCCCAATGTAACCAAGTGCTTGCTCAGGGTCATATGATTATTGGGTTATTACCCTACAATATAAAGTGCTTTGAAGTACTGTTGTTGATGACCAAATATGACTCACGTAGTAGTGAACAGTTTTCCAAATCCAAAGGGTACACTTGATTTTAAAAGCTGAACCGGTTCTCTTCTAAATGTAGCTTTTTGAAATTCATTTTAATGCTCATTGTTGGCCATCTAAAAAAAATGTTGTTGATACAGCCAGATTGAAATGTCAGAGGTTTAAATGATCATATTTTGAGAAAACCGAGCATACAAACATTATAACAAAAAGAAGAAAGAAGCACAATTTACACATTCAGTAAAAAACATTTATTGATATCAAACGACATTTGATCTTGCTCGAGTTCTGGAGAGAGTGCTGTTGTCTTCATGTGTAAATGGCAGGAAAGACATCACGAGGTAAGAAATTGACAAACACTTTTGTAGAATCCTGGTTTTATACTAAAATGAACTAACTGATATTAACAGTTGACAGTGCTGAAGCTATAAGTCATGGTTTAAAGCTAAATAAAGTGTAAGAGTCTTATGGGTGAGTGATGAAACGATAAGGCAAGCGTGGTTAACGAACAGCCCATAGAGCATCAATATGGCTAACAGAGTCGCCTCCTGTAGAGTTCATTAGAGCAGCACCTGGATTAAAGCTACATTCACCATCTGCACCGGGCAACAGTTGTCTAATGAGCTCATCCTGGATACGCTCACTCATACTCTAAGTCTATCCCTCCTTATTCTCCTTCATAAATACACATATGAATTCACTACATCATACAATGAAGGCTTAGTTATGACACATATTTAGACGATCGTTAAAGAGATGCAGACAAAAAGAGTGACTCATACATTTGAGTAATCTAGTAAAATATCATTCTGTGTTGGTTTTCCATGACATACAGCGACTGGTGCCTGTGGGACTTGGCTCACAGTGCCCTCTACTGGATGACATTAAAACTGCATTTAATATTAACGGTGTTTTTTCCTCTCTATGTAATGGACACTGATGTGTGTTAGTACCATTAGACTGGAGACTTTTTTTTTTTATATATCATTACTGTAACCACAGAGTCATGCAAACATGAAATAATAAAATTGAGAAGCATTGCACCAAAAGACTGAACCAAAATTTAGAACCCTGAAAATGGTGGACATTCAGCATTGTGTCAGTTATTTCAGCTTGGCTTCATCGATGGCTGCATTCCCTACAGAAATAATTAATTTTGAAGGATCTCTGACTTCCCATTTTAGAATTTGTGCCTCAGTTTCTCTGTCCCTGTCTTTCTCTGCACCTGTCACCCAGAAATCAATCTCGGAACACCATGTTAAAGGATCAAATACCTAAAACACATCTGGAGAGGAGAAGAGGCTTCCTGAAGGAGAGACAACCAAGACTGCACAGTGCTATCATTTGCAGTGTTTTTACCTGTGACTCGTGAAAGAGGCGTGACACACTGACTGGGTTTTACAAATAATGATGGGAGGATGACTCAATAAAAAAAAACATCTAGTGCTTTGTATTAATAAGTTGCTTCAATCAATAAACTCAAAGCAGACTGTATGTGCTCCACAAATATGTGTTGAAAAGTACGCCTATAGACAGAAGGTTGAACGCTGTGACATCTAAGATCATAAATACAGCAGCAGACTGTAAGAAAACAACAGACAGATGATGTGGCTGTTTAATACATTATACTTAACCTACATTGCTTTAAAGTGAAGCTCAAAGGCAAGAAAGTCTCACTTTATCGAATGAGAGGGAGGGACTAAGGCATTTGGGAAGTTCATTAAGGGTATCCAGGCCATTCCTCTTCAGATCTGTAAGCAAATCCTTACATTGACAGGAAAAAGTTTTTGTCCCTTTTGAATTTCTTAGCTTTCTCCGTATACTTAAACATTTCAGATCATCAAACAAATGTTAACATTAGGCAATGATGCCCAGAATAAATGGAAATTCCACTTTTTAAAATATTATTTTGTTGTTAATTCTTAAGAGGGAAACGCTTGCAAGGGCAGAGGGAACCATGGGCTCTAGAACTTGTGGTCATCAGCCTCCTCTGCAGGAGTCCAGCCCTGAAGCAATCTCATGTTTAACACTCTAAATAGCACTACAGTGATCATAGATGCTATTATGCCCAGCTGGCACAAGACCGTCTGGAAGTGGTAGAGTCTGCATCTCAAGTAAAATTGACTGAGGCAGCAGAAAAATACAGGCACTTGAAGAGAAGCATATTTCCAAACCAAGAAAAGCCTCACTGCAAGCTTTATGTAAAGGTCCGAGTGAGCAGCTGGTGTTTCTCCGTCTCCTCCTGTTTCCCCGGATCCGCCCCTGGGTGGGGTCCTGACCACTCTCGCTCAAATGTTCCTCATTCAGTGACAGTCAGGCATTCAAGCCCAGCGTGGATATCCAGTGTGTGAAACAGTGTGGGTGTCCAGTGTGTTTGCCCACACTGGTTGCACACACAGTGGATATCCACACTGAATCCAGTGTGGATATCCTGCCAACATTCTCCTGGTCGGGTAGGGTACCAAGCAGTTTCCACCTGCCTCTGCACATATCACAGTGCTCCACACGATACATACCTCCTGTCACCCCAGGGTGAGTTATGACAGTGTCTTTACTTTGCCATCATTTTTGGTGGGATTACTGGAAAGGGAAGTGAGAGATTATTTAGCTAATTGTTTCATTTGTGCCTGCAATAAATGGCACAACCAGCACCCTTTCAGTTGCTGCAACTACCTGTACTAGCCATCCCACAGAGACCTTAGTCCTACATAGCTCTGGACTTGTTACTGGACTCTCCGCTTCCTGACGCAAAACTGTAACAGTTCAAAGGTGTTCTAAGTTGGCCCATCTCATAGCCGTGGACAAACTGCCTTCAGCCACTGAGACAGCTAGACTGTTAACAGATCATGTTTCCAACTCCACTGTATTCCAGTGGAGATCTTGTCTGATCGAGGACCTCGGTTTACCTCGGTGGAGGTCATTCTGTTTGGCATTAGGAGCCTGGGTCAGTCTCAGCTCTGGATATCATCCCGCTGCAGAAAGCCCATTTCTAGGTACCTACCAGGAGAAAAGGTATGACTGGCTGCGAAAGACATTGCTCTAAAGACATTTTCACGTAAACTTGGTACATTGGCCCACACAAGGTGGACTCCACATCATCAGCCCCACGGCAGTGAAATTAAAGTTACCAGCTTCCATACGCATCAACACAGCCTTTCATGTGTCTCTCATTAAACCTGAACGCTCCAGCCCTTTCAGGTTGGAAAGACACTCTGAAAACCTGCCACTCGCTCTACTGTATGCTACCCCCCAAAGCCTGAGGTTGCTTCGCCTGCAGGTAAGTGCTTAACTCCACCTTACCTATCACTATCCCATGTTTTTCCCCAGTCTCTGTTTCCCTTAGTTCCACTCTCCCTCTTATGTTACAGAGATCCCAGTCCCTTGCACTACGGTTCTGAGCCCACTTCATGACACTCAAGACCAGCCAAAGATTAGTCGCTGCTTTGCCTCATATAATTCCCTGCCTGTTTCATTCAGTTAATTATTGTGGTGGACTGAGTTTAAAAAGCAGGAGTCGCCACAGGAATTATTAGAAAAATAGGATTTTCTTTTATTTAACCCAAAAAATGTACAAAAAGTAATACATTTGAGCTCATAAAAGAGGTCAAAGCAACAAACTAAACTCAGGCAAAAACTGCAAACTTAACAAACCAAATGACCAAACATAACTGAGCTCAACATGAAATGACACACAGGGTATATATAACGTGTGACGACACACGAGGGGGTACACTAAACAAAACACAATCCTAAACAAACGATGCAGTACAGTCTGATTTGTTAACAAAGTAAACACCAAAGGAGAAAATCAAAACTACTAAACCCTAAACTCAAATATTCAATCAAATACAAAATCTCTTTTTTAATGAAAGAAAATACACATTCTCCCCCTTCAGCAGGAAGTGGTGGTGCGGTCCAATTATCCCTCTCTGTATTTAATGGTTTCAAACCCCGGCCAACGCCTTTTGTCAGGCAACTCCCCGGATGATGGCAGGTAAGACGTAAACTGATTACTGTCTGCTTTGGTTCCTGCACTTGGGTCCATCTTTCATGTCGGCCTCCGGGCCCTGTGTGTCACTAGTTGTGTGCAAGTCTACAAAGTTTGGTATCAATCTGACACAATACCAATACTGATAATTATGAAAGGGAGAGCACTATAAAATAAAAAATAAATTCTTTCAGTGCATCACAATTTATAAGATAATTCATCAGCAGTTTATACATTTCTAACAAATTTTAATGGTTTCTAAATCCATAATTTTTATTTTCCACAATAATTACTTGACACAATAATAAAAACTTAACTTTTCATGTATTTTGAAACTGCATCTTGGTCTCTCTGAGGCATCATTGTCTGCAGTATTTTCAGCTTTCCAGTTTAAAGTACCTCTTCACCATGCTCCTCTTTCTCACTCTCTGCAGCCTGTTTCTCAACAGAGCAGCGAGGAGAGGAAGGGGCAAAGTGCTCCAGCATGAGAAGAGCAGTATTTGCATAGACATATCAACGCTAGTATTGAAACTATTGATATTTGGATCAATCCGCCCACCTCTATGAGTAACCCAGTGCCAGAATGTGTGACAGTGACAGATATGGTGCTATCTGCTCTCTGGAGCCCACTTGCTCTAACAGGGGAGCAAACAAACCTTCACACATTTGATGAAGGTGCAACAGGCAGTCCGAAATATTCTCAGGCTACACCTCCAAATGAAAGCAGACTTAGACAACTTTTTAATGCAACTGGCCTCTGGGATTGGTTTATAGCAATCAATCTGACAGATGCTTACTTTCATGTGCCTATACACCTGATTTCTGAGTGTCAGTATCTTGAACTTGTACGTTTGCAGGTATGTGTAGAGATGGCACGATACCACTTTTTTTATGTCCAATACTGACATCATAAATTTG